>MU706563.1:197433-215499 GCA_026770625.1 Nicotiana glauca
ACGAGAATGGACCAAAATTTTATTTGAAAATGTTAGACTGTCACTAATGACTTTGTTTGATCTCTTTGAACCTAGATCGTGGGATCTCCAGTCTTCTAGGTAGAGTTACTGCCATAGTGACTTGTCCTCGGCCATAGTCCCATTTTCTTTGATGATTTTTCAACTGCCTCTCTAGGTAAGCCTTTTGTAAGCGGATCTGATACATTATCTTTTGACTTTACGTAGTCAATTGTGATAATTCTATTAGAGAGTAGTTGTCTAACGGTATTGTGTCTTCGTCGAATGTGACGAGATTTTCCGTTATACATAACACTCCCTGCCCTTCCTATTGCTGCTTGACTGTCGCAATATATGCATACAGGTGCCAAAAGTTTGGGCCAAAAAGGAATATCTTCTAAGAAATTCCGGAGCCATTCAGCTTCTTCACCTGCCTTATCTAAAGCTATAAACTCAGATTCCATTGTAGAACGAGCGATGCATGTCTGTTTGGATGACTTCCAAACCACTGCTCCCCCACCAATAGTAAAAACGTATCCACTTGTGGATTTTGTTTCAGTTGATCCGGTGATCCAATATGCATCACTATATCCCTCAATTACTGTGGGATAATTATTGTAATGCAACGCATAGTTTTGAGTATATTTTAAATATCCCAAAACTCGTTTCATTGCTATCCAATGAGCATGGTTGGGATTACTTGTGTATCGACTAAGCTTGCTTATTGCACAAGCTATATCTGGTCGTGTGCAATTCATAATGTACATCAAACTACCCAACCCTCGAGCATATTCCAATTGAGATTTGCTTTCGCCTTTGTTCTTTACAAGAATATGGTTTAAATCAATTGGCGTTTTTGCTTCTTTAAAGTCCAAATACTTGAATTTTTCAAGAACCATTTTAATATAATGAGATTGAGACAAAGCTAGACCTTGAGGAGTCTGTAGGATTTTAACTCCCAAAATTAAATCGGCAACTCCTAAGTCTTTCATATCAAACTTGCTAGTAAGCATGCGCTTAGTAGCATTTATGTTAGCAATATCGTTACTCATTATCAACATATCATCCACATATAGACAAACAATGACAATTTGATTTGGAGTATTCTTAATGTAAACACATTTATCACACTCATTGATCTTGAAACCATTTGACAACATTGTTTGATCAAATTTTGCATGCCATTGTTTTGGTGCTTGTTTTAATCCGTAAAGTGACTTCACAAGTCGACAAACCTTCTTTTCTTTTCCGAAAACTACAAACCCTTCAGGTTGTTCCATATAGATTTCTTCCTCTAAATCCCCATTTAAGAAGGCCGTCTTTACATCCATCTGATGGATTTGAAGGCTATACACGGCGGCTAACGCTATTAACACCCGAATAGATGTAATCCTTGTTACCGGCGAGTATGTGTCAAAGTAATCAAGACCTTCTCGTTGTCTAAATCCTTTAACAACTAATCTTGCCTTGTATTTGTCAATAGTACCATCAGCTTTCATTTTCCTTTTGAAAATCCATTTAGAACCCAAAGGTTTATTTCCTGGAGGAAGATCAACCAATTCCCAAGTATGATTACTTAATATGGATTCTATTTCACTATTGACTGCCTCTTTCCAATATTGTGCTTCCGAGGAAGACATTGCTTCTTTGAACGTTTGAGGCTCATTTTCCAATAAGAAAGCCAGAAAATCTGGTCCAAAGGAAGTAGCTGTCCTTTGACGTTTACTACGTCTTGGATTTTCCTCATTAAATGTATCTTCCTTTTCTTCTTCCCGAGGTCGCTTAGATTTTTCATTAGATGACTCACATTTCATATTATACGGATAAATGTCCTCAAAAAATTTAGCATTATCTGATTCAATTACCGTATTATTATGAATGTCGGGATTTTCTGATTTATGAACCAAAAACCGATATGCCTTACTATTTGTTGCATATCCTATGAAAACGCAATCAACGGTTTTTGGTCCAATTTTTACCCTTTTGGGTTTAGGAACTTGTACTTTAGCTAAACACCCCCACACTTTAAAATAATTTAAGTTGGGTTTCCTTCCTTTCTATTTTTCATATGGAATGGATTGTGTTTTGCTATGGGAAACTCGATTCAGTATTTGGTTAGCTGTAAGAATAGCTTCCCCCCACAAGTTCTGAGGCAAACCAGAGCTAATTAATAGGGCATTCATCATTTCCTTTAATGTTCTATTTTTTCTTTCCGCAATTCCATTAGATTGCGGTGAGTAAGGGGCAGTCGTTTGGTGAATAATGCCATTTTCCAAACATATTTCTTCAAAAGGAAATTCATACTCGCCGCCTCTATCACTTCTTATCATTTTGATCTTTTTATTTAATTGCGTTTCAACTTCATTTTTGTACTGTTTGAATGCGTCTATTGCTTCATCTTTACTATTAAGTAAGTAAATATAGCAATATCTAGTACTGTCGTCAATGAAAGTTATGAAATACTTTTTCCCACCGCGAGATGGTATTGACTTCATATCGCAAATGTCCGTGTGAATTAAGTCTAAAGGATTTGAATTCCTTTCAACTGACTTGTAAGGATGCTTACCATACTTTGATTCCACACATATTTGACATTTCGAGTTATTGCATTCAAACTTAGGTAGTACTTCCAAATTAATCATTTTCCGCAAAGTTTTAAAATTGACATGACCTAAACGTTCATGCCATAAATTATTTGACTCAAACAAGTAAGAAGAAGCAGAAATTTTATTCATATCAATGGCAATTACATTGAGCTTAAAAAGGCCCTCTGTCAGGTAACCTTTTCCTACGTACATTTCATTCTTACTAAGTACAACTTTGTCAGAAACAAAAACACATTTAAATCCATTCTTGACTAGAAGTGATGTTGAGACTAAATTCTTCCGCATTTCAGGAACATGAAGAACATCCTTTAAGGTCACAATCTTTCCAGAAGTCATCTTCAAAGCCACTTTGCCTGTTCCTTCGATTTTTGCAGTAGCGGAGTTTGCCATAAACACTGTCTCATTAGGTCCAGCGGGATCATAAGAATTTAACAACTCTTTGTTAGCACAAACATGTCGAGTTGCTCCTGAGTCAATCCACCATTCTCGAGGATTTCCGACTAAGTTGCATTCTGAAAACATGGCACATAAGTCGTCGATTTCATCATTCTTCTCAATCATGTTCGCTTGACTTTTCTTTTTGTCCTTCTTTGGTGCACGACATTCATTAGACTTATGTCCAACCTTACCACAGTTGTGGCAATTACCTTTGAACCTTTTCTTATTTGGATAATTCTTTGATCCAGACAGCTTCTTCCTCTTTCTACTTGTTGAAGCTTCCTCAACAACATTAGCCCCCATTATTACACGAGATTTCTTCTCAGCAGCCTTGTTGTCTTCTTCAATCCGCAGACGAACAATAAGGTCTTCAAGCGTCATTTCCTTGCGCTTATGTTTCAAGTAATTCTTAAAGTCCTTCCATAGCGGAGGCAATTTTTCAATAAATGCCGCAACTTGAAACGCCTCATTTATGACCATACCTTTAATCATAAATTTATAATTAGTACAATAATTAATATCTTGAATAAAAATATTAATTTGTTTTGTACCTTCAGCAAGGAGGTCATGAACAATAACTTGCAGTTCTTGAACTTGTGTTATAACTGATTTACCATCAATCATTTTAAACTCCAGAAATTTGGCGGCCACAAACTTCTTTAATCCAGCATCTTCTGTCTTGTACTTCTTTTCAAGAGCATTCCATAATTCTCTTGATGTTTTCATGACGCTATAAACGTTGTACAAGCCATCTTCTAGCCCACTTAGAATATAGTTTTTGCACAGGAAATCAGAGTGCTTCCAAGCCTCAATAACAAGGAAGCGCTCGTTGTCAGGGGTTCCTTCAGGCACGACTGGAACATCCTCTTGAATGAACCTTTGTAGACTTAGAGTAGTTAGATAAAAGAACATCTTTTGCTGCCATCTCTTAAAGTCTATACCCGAAAATTTTTCCGGCTTTTCCGCTGGTGGCATAGCCATTGCAGGTGCAGTAGGACGGCTAGGAACAATAACAGTCGCAGCAGAATCACTTTGTTCCTCTCCGTTAGCCATTTCTGTCAATATGACACAAACAGATTTAGTAAATGGTGAAGTATTTAATTCTTCAAACCAAGACAACACAGTGAAGAGATTATTCTTCAAACCGATTTTATCACTGTGAAGAGATTATTCTTCAAACAGATTGATCACAGTGAAGAGATTATTCTTCAAACTGATTTTAACAGAATGAAGAGATTATTCTTCAAAAACTGTTAAGTAAACGACGAAGGTTTCAGACACTTTAACAATCAGAATAACACTGATATATATAAATAAGATTCTTTAAGCTTGTTAGTAAAACTTTAGAAGTGACGAAACCAGAAAATAAAAAGAACAGAAATGGACAGAATTATGTTCCGAGCCCACAAGTTTCTTGTGTGTCCTTAAAGAATCTTATCCCCTCACTGTTGCCCAAGGTTGACGGATAAATTCTTCCCAGGATAGAACGGAAGTTCCAACTTAGCGGTAGCGGCACTTCAAACCACTAAGTTATCGGCGAACTCAAAATAATGGAGCAAACCACACGAAGAACAGAACTTACTTTGTTTTAAAGTAATGATGCAGAAAGAAGAAGAAGCAGAAATTTTTTTTTGGAGTGAAAAAATTCTGAAGGAAAGGCCAGATATTTATAGCCAACGAAGTCGAATGGAGCAAACCACACGAAGAACAGAACTTACTTTGTTTTAAAGTAATGATGCAGAAAGAAGAAGAAGCAGAAATTTTTCGGAGTGAAAAAATTCTGAAGGAAAGGCCAGATATTTATAACGAAGCCGAAGCCGAGCGACGACGACGACGGCGCGAGGCCCCTTCCTCTTATCTCTTTTTAAGAGCTTAAGGAAGTGCTTCTATATTTAAACCCAACAAAATGCTTGTCTTTAACCAATGAGAGACAAAGTACAAACGCTAAAGTTGCCTTTTCACCTTCTTCCCTCATTTCCCATTCACACCACCACTTTAACCCCAACATAACTCTGGTTTAATTATAATGACCTCACAACAGTTCTAGATTATTTAGTCTACTACATATATATTTTATTTCTTTTTAAATTAAAACATTGTCATATGTCACTTTCTATATGCATGCCAAGGTCAGCGAGAAACACTAGTGTCTTGGATTTCAAGAGGTAAAAGTGGTCACAAAAAAGTAGAGGTAAATTTTTATTTCTTTAAACTGATAAAAAAGGACTGAATTACAGCAGACTGACTGCAAAGAGTGGGAAAAAGAAAGAAAAAAGAAAATCTATCATTGTTGGTAATGCGTTTTATACTAATAAAAGTTGATTGCACGAAAATTCATTTTGTCTGTTCAAAATGCCATGATCATGCGATCTGGACAACTTTCGTCATTAACTTTTCCTTCTGCATTAAATGCCGAAATATTTTGATTTTATATGTATACTAGGAGCACTAGTTAATTATTTATATCCGAGTCAAAATTAAAGTGCAACCAAACTTAAAATAAAATAATCTCACATTTTATCCGAGAAAACGACGGTAATTAAAGTGAGAAAGAACAACGTACGGATGGAGGAAATGCTCAAAAAGCCAAGCTCTTAAAATGGTGACAGAGCGTTCAGGCAAGCCTCTTTGTGGTCTCCAAGCTTCTGCATCCATCATTCCCATTTGGTGAAACGCTCTTTGCTGCTGCCTTAAGCTTTTTTCGAGCAGTTTAAGCCTAGGAGTTTCTCCTTTAGTTAATCCCGAAGTGGTGGCGTCTTTTTCTCCCAGCAACTCACAGCTGTGCTTCAATTGCGCTGCTATCGCATCTTTTAGACACTTGAAATGCCGAGACATGGCTTTCTGTGCAAGTGCTGTGTATGGAGCTGCTGCTCCAAAACTCATCACTAGATCAAATGAATTTACTACCATCTGCATTTGTTCGCAATAGTGGTTGTATCTTTTGTCCACCTGCTCGCCAAACAAGTAATAATTGTAGAGAGTTAAATTATGTATGCAAACAATACTATATTACCTACAACAATAGATACTACTCCCACCGTTCCAATTTACGTGAAGATCTTTGACCGGACACAGAGTTTAAGAAAAATTGAACACTTTTTGAATTTGTGGTAATAAACAAATCAAGAGGGGGCTTAGAGTATTTGTGTGGTAATAAAAGCTTCTCACTAAGGATAAAATTGTAAGTTTGAGCTAAATTGTTACCAAATTTAGAAAGGGATCACTATTTTTGGAATACACAAAAAAGAAAATTGTTTCGCGTAAACTGGAACATAGGTAGTATCAGTTTATAATAAAACATGATCCAATAACATGGAAAATAATGTTATAACAACAAAAGAAAGTAAAGAAAAAGAAAACTTAACAAATAACCAAAATAATAAAGTTGGTCTAATTAGTTGAATAAAATAAGGTGCAGCTGGGAAGTCATTTCCTCAACAAGAAAACTACTCCTACTAAATTTGTGACCTACATATAAGTAAGACAAATATCCTCATTTGTAAATAAAATATTGATGGGAAAAATAAGAGAAAACAAAAGAAAGGAAGATAGCTACTTGCCAGGGTCTTCGCTAGCATTCTTTCAGGACCAACAGGTAATACTAATACTATGATGTATTATAAATATTTTCAAAAGAAAAAATGAAGTAAATTATATTCTCATAGAAGCATCTAGCAAGTAGCATCCCTTTGTCTGTATTGAGATATGAACGTCTCAAATAAATAAAAATGTACGTTGATATATTAAATCTACGCTAATTTCTTCTGCTGGAGTTGTAACATATTCTTGCAGAAGGATTTAGCATGATGGTAGAGTGCAAGCTGATTTTATCACTGGACTTTTTAACAATCTCAACAAAACCAAAATCTTATGTCAAAATACTCATTTCTAAATTAAAATGAAATCAAATATGGACATTACAAAACTTATTTCTCTAGCCGGCTTTCTATATTCTCCTCTATTAAATATTCCTCCCAACTGCCAGAATTTTCTATTCTTTCCTTTCTCATGGTTTTAATTTATAATTAACGTACTAAACAAACAACAATTATTGGTCATTGACCCTCTAGAGAGAGAGAGAGAGAGAGAGAGAGATTGTACATGCCTCATCAAACATGGATAAAAGTTTGACCTTCCTTCTCTGATGCTCAATCCTATCTGCAGCTGACAAAGGAGAGAGATCCTTTGAAGAATTATTATTATTATTATTATTACTGCCACTAGGGTTACTAGAATTAGGGTTAGAGCTTGTTGTTGTGCTGTTATTCCTGGAAACTTTGTTCTTCTTGAATAATTGACTCCTCCCAACACTACAAAACTCTTCCAACAACTCTTGTGCAGCTTTGGCATACTTGGAATTTCTCAATACATTCACTAGTCCTAGTGAAGTTCCATAACCAACATGAACTTGATGATGATGATGGTTTTGACTTGCTCCTTGATTGAAAAACAACATTTCTCCCCCACTCATTCTTAATTGATCCTCTACTTTGGCTGCATCCAAATGCTGTAAAGAAGATGACAAGGACAATGAAAGCCCTTGCCCTTCAATTACATTTACCCTTCCAATATCATTAGGGGTATTAAAGTGGTTCCCAGTGTTACTTGCTCCTCCGCATATGAATTGACCGAAATGCCCTCCAATTGCATTCGGAACCCCTTGAAGAGTTGTAGTAGGATGTGCAGATGATGGTGAGGGTGACCTTGGTTGTGGATTCATAGTGAAAAGATTCATGGCTGATGTTGACTCCACCGTATGTATACTTGATATTTGATTGTGCTGACGCTCATAATGAGCAGTTATACTATCACGGCCATTCAATACCTTCGAATTATCAATTGATTCACTGGGTACTTGCAAACTTCCACCAACTACCATCCCTTGTCGGTTACTGAACCACTCACTTCCTAGGTTGGTTGTCGGTGGTTGCTGTTGTTGTGGCCGTTGGTTCGGGTGTCTATAACATTGGGTTAGTTGGTTTTGAAGCAACTCAGTTGCCGCGGCTCTGGTTATTCCAGGAGGGAAATTGAACATTTCAGACAACATTCCAACGGTCCCATAAACTTGAAGTCCACTTGATTGTTCTTCTTCAATAGCCAGCAAGGGCGGTGGCGGATTGAACCCGTCTACTCTTAATTTTTCTTGTCGGATCTGGTGAGCGATGTGTTGTTGTTGTTGTTCGTCTTGAGGTCTCTCAACTAAGCTCGAGAAACTAAAAAGACCTTGGTGGTGATAATCTTGAGACATAGAATTATCCAAAGAATTGGACTTTTCTGGGAGCTGAACTGGATTATGAGCGGCCTTAAAATTTGTTGAAGTGTGTGATCATCTCATCTAATCATCCCTTTCTCCTCCACCATCGCGGTAAATTAACCCACCTCCTTCTTTTGATGTAATTGGCTGCTCACTCTACCATGGATCGAGCATAAGATAGTACAAACAAATAAATGTTTATGACAGTTTTATTTCATATAAATATATATAGAGAGAGATCATGGATACAACTATAAATAAGAGTGATGAAAGTATATAAAAAAAAGTATGCAAAGAGCTGCAAAGAGAGAGAGAATCAAAGAAAGGACTTTTTCTTTTTCAAATTTTTATTTTTTTTTCTGAAAAAGGAAAATTCAGCTTTATCCATATGTAATTAAGCACAATTACCTCATGGAGTTGCAGGTCGGAAATAAAGATTGCAAAGGCAGCTCTCAGATATCGTTTTCGCCTCTGTGGGATTTCAAAACCAAAGCATCCTTAACAAATGAACAAATTCTTCTCTCTGTCTGTTGTTTCTCTTTCTCTCTCTGTCTCTATCTCTATCTCTCTTTGTTACTCTATGTGTTGCAGTGATTGTTGTCTCTGCAATCGCCTTCTGGAAAGAGAGAGTTGATGTTACAAGAATAAAGTGTATACTTTTTAAATAAAAATGGAGTTGCTGTGATGAAAAATTTATTTTGTGTCTCATTCAACTGACACTAGTTGTATGAGGTATCTATTTTGTCTCATAATTTTGTAGATCCAATTTTTTGTGGACCTAGAAGTGTAAGATTGGGGTTCACAAATTTATGAGACAAAAATAAGCTTTATACAAATAGTGTCAGTTGTATGAAACACAAAATAAAAGGGCGTTATTCTGGTTGATCGTTTCCTTTACTCAACTAATTATTTCTTCTACTAAGCATTAGTACTAGCATTAGTTTATCTTACTTCATTTGACAAATGAAACTTTAAAAAAGTCTATTTTAATGCAGGGAGAAAGATAGCGTATTTGAATTATTTAATGAGATTTCAAGATGATACATATGGCCTCTGCTACTAGCTAGCAGCCTAGCACAAGTAAATAAAACCTTGATGGTTGATGACCACTGAACCAAGATTTTAAAAAACATGAAAAAGGAACGGAAAACAATTTTAAAATGCGTGAAACTTTTAGTAATTTCTCTATTTCAACACCTTGTATGACAGTATTTGATTAAGACTTTAACTTCTGCATTGATCGATATGATAAATATTTTTATACAATCGGATTATTTATATGGTAATTACATGTAAATCTTTGTAATGAATATTAATTGATAACATGATAAAAAATAGTAATAACTAACCTGCTATAGTATGTAATACACTAATGGCGTATAAAATTTAAATCTAATATAAGATTAATATGTCAATGACTAATCAAGCAATAAATTGAAATAAAGAGCATCTATCTTTATTTACCTTCTTTTTCTTTACTAGTGATCGATAAATTTATTTTAAAGGGAATAAATTTTGTTGGAGATTCTTAAGTTTCCCCATTCAGCTGATCTCAAAATGACCCAAAAATAATTTTTACATCATCAAAATTGGCACACAGCACAGCTTACTTACCTAGAGAGTGATTGTTGAAGAGATAGTTGGTAATTAAGGTACGTAGGTTGAAAACATATCTCAACATTATTTTGCAAGGTGTTAATCAATCATTATCATAACTTTAGTTCCCCCCCTCCCGTCCCCCCACCCCCCGATCAAACCCGGTGGAGGTCATAATTGTAAATCTTTATAGCTGACTCTTGGCACCAATAACAAAATTTGGAATAAATAAAAACAAAAGATAATGTGAGCATGAAATAAATATTCAAAATAAATAAGGTGGACACGAAATCATGGTACCCAAGAAAAAGGAAAACAAAACACTTTTGAAAATAATACTTCGTGATCAGATTTTTTTTTTCCCCTTCTTCGTTGTTTGTGTTTATTCATATATCTATCTTGTTGTTTTCCCTTTTGTTAGACAGAGAACTGGACAAACGGAAACTTAAGGGCCTGTTTGGAAATCATTGTGTAATTACATGGTTGTACTTGTACATAATTATTAAGGTAGTGATACATAATTTAGCAATTAAACGGTATAGTAATTATAACGCATTCATAACGTAATTATAGTGTAATTATTTTTTTAATTTAAATAAAAATTAATTTGAAAATGCAAAAAAAAATATATATATATATATATATATATATATATATATATATATATATATATATATATATATATAGAGAGAGAGAGAGAGAGAGAGAGAGAGTGTGTGTGTGTTTTCTTGGTAAAACTCCACTATAGTAGGAGAAAGCACTTCGAGCGAGTTCATGCTATGTGGATGAGGTAGTCTACATATAATTATTACCAATACTTTACTCCTATTGAGAATTAGAAAGTGTAACTGCAACCCCTCAATTTCAGTCAATTACTTGGTCAAACAAACAAGGCAAACTATCTAATCACATCACTACACTTACACGACGTTTAATAAAAAATAATATTTGTAATTAAAACAAATAAATAGAATAATTCGGGTTCTTAACAACCAATTTATTTTACTTTTTCAAATATAATTGATATAAAAAAAAATGACGACAATAAAGAATCAAATTGAGAACAAGGTAGTAGAAATCTTATTGACGATTGTCGCTTTCTTCACAGTTGAAAAGAATAATTCTTCTAATAATAGAGAGTAGTAAAAATATTGATAATTGACAGTTCAAATCGCAGATTTTTCGGTAGGGATACAAGATATACAAAAGGGGCTTAAATAGTATTACAATTTGAAACCATTTGCCTTGTTTAGCTCCTGCTGGTTACTACCATTCAGTGCATTTGTCACGCTCCAAAAATTAGAGGAGCGTGACCGGCGCTCAACCGAGTAAACCCGACTGAGCAAGTCTGGCAGGTTTCATACGTACTACCCAACCCAACTCATAATTACATAAGGGATGGACTTTATTAAAAATACTTAGTAAGTATTCTATTAACAATTCCATTTCATTTCCATTAGCACCTTAAATCATAAATATCGAAATATTATAAGTTTTGTAAATCATTGCCAAACAGCAATATTTATCTTTTAAATTCCCATGCCCGAACTACTCACAACCTGTCTACGGAGCCTCTAAATAAAATTAAAGAATAATATGGAAATGCCGGCAACAAGGCTCCGGCTATACCTTATACAAACATCAAAACAAGATCCCAAAACAGAAGTGGCATGAGCCACATAGGGCCCCGAATGGAATGAGGCTCGCCGAATCAGCTGACGAGAAGTGATGAGGAGCTACGGTCGGTGGACTGGAGTACTTGCTATGGATCCACCTACAATCATAATACGAATGTAGCGCCCCCGGCAAAAAGGGACATCAGTACATTTGAATTGTACTGGTATGTATGAACAAACTTTGTCCCAAGTAAACTCAAACCATACACAAGTAGGTAACAGTAATAGAAATAAAAATCAAATTCACAAAAAAAGGAACAATCAAGCCAAACAAGTTTACAATCTCTCCTTTTTCCCTTCAACATTTCCACATCAATAATTTCATAATTTGATACACTAGTAGAGAACAGTAATAGAAGCAGCAACCCAACACACATGAAAGGAACAATCAAGCCAAACAAGTTTACAAACTCTCCTGTTTCATCTTCCACATTTTCACATCAATAATTTCACAAGTTGCTCATATTTTGTTTCAATAGTGATTTCGATCACTTTCCACCCTTATTACCTCGGCCTCCCTTATTACCTCATCCAACCTTATCACCACAACCCAAATCTTATTTCTCCGTATTATGGCGTGCAACCCGATCCCACCGTACAGTTTCAATTCACAAACAACACAACAACAATAAACAATTCACAAAGATCAACAACGATACTTCTCAAGAAATAACAACAACAATATTACAAGTGCTTCCATACACCATCAATACTATTTTCCCTCATTTTCAACAATTCATATGCAATTTAAGTCACCACAATAGTTATCCACAATAAGCCAAGCATGTTACTTCCACGGTTGTTCCAATTACATCATTTACGGTTTCCTTCCATCATTTGTTTCTCAACTCTTACCACATAACACTTTGACAATCACGCATTTAGTTTATTGCTAATTAATTGCACCATTATATCGGAAGACTTAACCACAAACATTCAAACTAAACCAATCACAAGAATTTCACAAATAGTCCACATAGATATCACGTACCAAATAGTCGTACATCAAACAAGGTGACTCTACAAAGGTCAAAGTTAGCCATACATATCTTTCTTGAGCTTTCCTTTAATTACTACGATATTCCGGAAACTCTAGAAACTTCAATCTATTTTGAGGCATAACAAAATTAACACATATTAGGAAGGTATTCATGGTTTCAGCTTATTTGAGCATTTTATCAAACACTAGTTGAGCATCTTAATTATTAACTCTCTTTTATAAGGTTCCTTCATTCTCCAACCAAATCTTTACTTAATTATGTTTAATAATCTCCCCATAAACCTAAGTTGTGCATGCATGAATACAAAATACTAATGCACCCAAGAATCACACCTCAATAACCCATCTTATACCCCAAACTCGAAATTAAAGTCTAGGGTATAGAACCTTACCTCTTAGATGAAGAACTTGCGGTTGGGTTCTTTGATTCTTAAAGGTTGATGCAAGGCTTGGATGATTATGAAGCTAGCCCTCTCCTTTATATCTCTATATGCTCTTCCCTCTCTCTAAAATAAGTAAGAAATGACTCCAAAATGAACCCCAAAGCCTATATATTGAAATAGGGTCGGGTTATAAAAATTAAAAAATTAACCCCCCGATGTCAACTCTGCTATAGCAGAATGGACCGCAGAATGAACATGCGGGCCGCAGAATGCACCGCAAAATCGGTGCTCAAAACTGGGCTACACTGGTTCAATCTGCAGTTTGATTTGCGACTGCAGATTAAAAATGCGGACCGCATAATTGACATTGAGATCGCAGATCTGACATGACACAGGATCGCATGTTCCAGCCTTTGGTAATTTGATCATAACTTTGTGTATGAATGTTCAAATGACGAACGGTTTGAAGAGTTAGAAACTAGACTCAAAGACCTTTCATTTGATATAGTATTCACCACATAAAACCTTATAAATATTTAGATATTCTTGTTTAAAGTGGAGCCTTGTGCGAATCCATTTGGAATTTTAGCCTATTACGAAAATTTTCCCATTTGGAATACACTTAGGCTTCCATTTAGACCTCACATCACTTACCATAAGGCTTATACTCATATTTACCAAGTCTAATTGATGTCCACCATGTTAATAGCACATAAAATATAATAATTAGCCTACGTGGCACCACGAAATCCTAGATTACTTAGCGAAATTTTCCGAGGCCTTACATTCTCCCCCCCTTAGGATCATTCGTCCTCGAATGAGGAGTAGAGTCTTCCCCAAACACTTTATCATCACACATCTCTTTTCTAATCTACCTCAAGTCCCTAAATTTTGACTAACTCCAAAATTCTTCAGAAATTTCGGCAGAGTCTCCTTTGTAACTAGGCCTATCCACCTGTCATAGAACCACCAAAACCATCCTAAAAACATATCCACAACTCGGCAAAGTACCATAATGTATATATCAATATCAAGAACCTCACCATTACAGGAACCGCATTAACACGACGATACCTGGACATGGACCGCACATTTTAAAATCATAACACCTAGAAGGTACCTTTCAAATCAAAACCAACTGCTATGCAATCAAGAGAAAATATTTTATTTCCACAACACTCTCGGCCTTCAATGGCCTCTTATATCTACAGACTTCGCCAGAATACATTCACATGAATAATTTCGACCCCTAAACTTACTTAACGAGGATAACAAGTAGATATTTCACATAAGCTAACTATCCACTAACTTCAGCTTCAATAATTTCCACCGGAATGATACACAATTGATCTCCACTTACTTTCTTGGACATAGACATGTGAATCTACAAAATATATGGCGAACAACTATGGGGACACTTCATACTCCGGGTGCGGCCTAATGTGGAATACATTTATGAAACCTTTATTATCAACTCACATAACATCTTCAGGGTAAAATATTGAGAATAGCCTGCTCACCCTCCAAACTCTAAATCTCTAGGTGAACACTCACACTAAACCCTCGATGACCTTCAACAATTTCCCTAGGATGTGCTATCATAAACTGACCATAAAATTACCTATCAAATATATATGTGATCACACTATGAAGCCTCCTCTTTGACTCGTCTAAACTTACAACACTCAATGGATCTAATACAATGAGGAACAACAGAGTTCAAGATCGGACTGGACTGATTCAGGAATCAATTTAGGCACTGAGCAGAGCATTCCATGAGGTTACATACTAATAGACACGATGATTTCTATCAATGATGCTGATATGGTCAATCATTGTGACGGCATCAACTATTAGAAAATTAAAGCATCGGGGTAACTCGTACACTGGAAATAGGAACCATTAAGGAGGAATATTCAAGTACGTCACCCAGTCGTTCCCTGGAGTGTAGGGAAAATCCAGTTATCAAGAATGAGAATATTCTGGCACCTTGAATGTGATACAAGTTTCAAAATACATGCAGCTAAATTACACTCTTAACATTACTTGACACACGTATGACATAAGCCCGTGAGGATGAAAAGAAGTTGAACGCTTATGAGATTCTTATATTTCAGACAGCTTAACCCTTCCTGATAATTGATTATGTATGAGGGAACTAAAGATAAGACCAAACTTTTTTTTCAAATCGATATGCTCAGGATATGTGCGAAAATCTGAGGGCATCTAATCTCATCCTTTTCTCAAGTAAAACCACATAGCCCGGACATCTAAATGTTGGGATGAAATCATGTACTGGTTAGAGGCGTTGTAATGGTTAACATAATGCTCCAAGAAGAAAGACAAATGACACTCCTATCCTCTCAAGGAGGTGTAATACCAATGGTAGCAAACCTATCCCCACATGAAATTAACATATTCAATTATTCTAGAAGTCGTATGAGAAGAAAGCCACGTAACCCAACCAATCCAACCCATTTAAGATTTGGAAAAAGTTATACACTTCGGTTTGAAAACATGGCAATTGAATCTTGAATCCTAAGGAAAATCATTACTTTTGAATCCCATGAGACAAGCCCTCGTAGTCCTAGAAAATCAATAACAATGACGAGAGGGTATTTAAAACCATTACGAGTTGGTATAGAACAAGGCTTCAGAGTGCCCACATGGATAAGTTTAAAAGAATGAGCCGTCGTAATACATTTATCAGGAATAAGCAACCTAGGTTATCTAGTTGCAGGTACGAGCATAGCAAGTAAATGATCGTTAGGAGAGCATCTACAAGGAGTACCAGCATTATTTATTTATTCTAACAAAAGGAATATGTCTCCACCCTTGATGTTATAAGACTTTCTCTTTTGATGCCATGAAACATAAAATGAGTTTTCAATGAGAGTTATCAGATGAAAATAGATGGTAAGGCAGCACATCTAAGAGCAGCACTTGGAATCGACAAGCTTAAACAGAGTTGAAGACATTAGAAGTCAGTAGAAAAGGAGAAATTTACCCACTCTCAGGGCGCTTGTAGAGTACATAAAAGTAAGGTTTATTAAATCAGATCATATCGTGGGATAACTAGTTGAGACATCGAGGCAATATCGCATCGAAGATTACGAGTACACAACACACGATGCAAGACAACTGAAAAGAAGGAAAAGAGCCCTATGGAAGTAACCTTTAGATCGTAACCACTAGGAACGGTGGTAATATAAAGCGATCATAAGAAGCTACATTTTTTTGAAATAAGGTCTCTCTATGTAGTCACGTGATGTATAATTCCAGAATTCAAAAATCCAATTATATTTAGCAACTCTACTTCATAATGAAGCACTACAACATGCTTCTATGCAACCAGCTATTACGAGCCATATTGGGAGATGTTATAAGGCATGACCGAGTGAAAGGCTTTTACATATGAATGTGTCACTAGGTGTATTTTTCCTTGGTCAATCCAAAACCTATAGGCGAGAGTTAGTCTGATGAGCAGATCATTGGACTAGCACATGTATAGATAATCCATTATTGAGAGAAGATCATTGGATCTCAGTAGTTGCGACATGCTATCAACCTTTGATGAACTTGAAGTGATACGGGAACCCAATGAGATAGTACGGAATAACCATGGAGGGTTTGCTGATGTTCCTAATAAGTTCTTCATAGATTTTAACTTGAGAACTTCCCAGATGCTAATGAAAGGCAGAAAAACATGAGAAACTGGCATTGTGCTATAATAACCCCCAAAGGTGTGCTTGGTCTTGACGGAAAGCCTAGTAAGAGTCCTCACGAGGCAGAGAGTGTCACAATGACTCATAGAAGGATATGTTCTCTCATGGTTATCAAACAAGTGCAGGAAAACTAGCACCATGAATTCACTAACTAGAGAACACAGCTAACACATGTTATGGAGGTGTAATGGGGAGATGAACATTTGTTATAAGTTGGACACGCTTCTGCTATATTAGCTCCCAACTGAAATATACGACCATGCCACGAGCAAAAATAATACTAGGAAAAGGTGAGCTACTTACTGCGGGTTGTCCCAAGTGGACACAAAAGTTATGGCGACACATGATCTTCATATGATGGGGACGTGAGGATCTAAATTTTTAAAGAGACTTTATATTCATGCACAAGGTGACCATTTCGATTGACACACACTCATATGAGGTGTTAAGGTACGCTCTTATGTTACTAGGCAGTGAGAAGCTTTCATGTTGGTACTCGCAAGAGAGTAGATTGAGTGTTCAAGTCATATAAGCCATATATACAACTGAGTAAAAGAGTGACTCGAGAAGGATCTCAACGCTGGAATGCTTTGCATAGAACTTGACACCACATAGGTAAACTTTACGACGATGTATGTATAGTTACTAGCGAGTAGATTTTGTCCATTTAAATAAAAGATTCTATAAGAATTTCATCAGATATAGTACCTTGGTGAGAATTTTAGGAAAACCAAGTGGGAAATATCAATCCTAGAGTTATAACTCAATTCAAAGTCATAATTATAAAGCTTAATTCCGCAAGAATGTAAACAAGAGAATTCATAAAGGAGTAGATTCATGAATAATGCGTCTTATTCAAAGAGTCGATACACGAAATATTTTTTTATTCAATATCTTGGTAAGACCACGTTCATGAGAGCTCTTCAACATGGATGTACATATACAATGAGTAGAAATTCTGATTTGACTCACTTAACGACATTAGGTTGATAGGGCAATAACTTAATCGATACCCTTTGACTCTACATCTCTAACGTACATAGGTAACATACTGATATCACATATGATGTGACAGTGCAGAGACATCAATAGGGACAAGGACACTCCTCTCTTAGTGATATATTTGACCAATCCATCCATATCTCAATACATTCTCCTAACAAGCCCTTGGGCAATACGCTCGGACTCAATGGTGGGATCAATCCCTCCTTACATGCCTCAAATTTGTGTATTATGGCATCAAGGTAACCAATGTTAATAATAAGACTTAGAGAGAAAATTAGCTCCCTAACTTGAGCTATATTGCACGATTGGAGTGTCAAAGAAGGGTGAAATTCCTAAATGTCCGAATAGCCTCCAACTTATAGATGTGGTCGACAACACACCGATAA
>MU706563.1:218853-232823 GCA_026770625.1 Nicotiana glauca
GATTCTTAAAGGTTGATGCAAGGTTTGGATGATTATGAAGCTAGGCCTCTCCTTTATCTCTCTATATGCTCTTCCCTCTCTCTAAAATGAGTAAGAAATGACCCAAAATGAACCCCAAAGCCTATATATTGAAATGGGGTCGGGTTATAAAAATTAGAAAATTAACCCTCCGATATCAACTCTGCTATAGCAGAATGGACCGCAGAATGAACATGCGGGCCGCAGAATGCACTGCAAAATCGGTGCCCAAAACTGGGCTACACAAGTTCAATTTGCGACCGCAGATTAAAAATGCGGACCGCATAATTGACATTGAGATCGCAGATCTGACATGACACAGGATCGCATTTTCCAGCCTTTGGTAATTTGATCATAACTTTGTGTATGAATGTCCAAATGACGAACGGTTTGAAGCATTGAAAACTAGACTCAAATACCTTTCATTTTATATACTATTCACCACATAAAACCTTATATATATTTAGATATGATCGTTTGAAGTGGAGCCTTGAGCGAATCCATTTGGAATTTTAGTCTATTACGAAAATTTTCCCATTTGGCATACACTTAGGCTTCCATTTGGACCTCACATCACTTACCATAAGACTTATACACATATTTACCAAGTCTAACTGATGTCCACCATGTTAATAGCACATAAAATATAATAATTAGCCTACGTGGTACCGCAAAATCCTAGATTACTTAGTGAAATTTTTCGGGGCCTTACAGCATTGATTTTCCTTTATATGAGTGAATCTTAACAGATAAGGCGATAATAGCAAATCATATATAATCAAGGATTTCATTGATTCTTTCCATATTCGTGATTAGTAACAACTTTTGCATATTCGTAGCTATTAATGACATTGATTACCAATCTCGTGACCATTTTCTTATTTCGGCCTCGAACCCAACATGTGTGGTATCTGCGCAAATGGTATTGTAGGTATTGTTCACATCTTCTGTACATGTCATTCTTATTTGTCGGTCTAACTCAGAGGACGCATGTCATTGTAGTATTAGTCCACGTGGTAAAGTTATTTTTCACTAATACAGACAGTCCTCCCACTTTTTGAATATTCTCAACTGAATATTCAGGAAGTGGAAAGTATATTTATGGCGGGAATATTTGCCGCCTCTTTCCGAAATCATTATGATGTGCTGTAGTTCAAGACACATGCCTGATTGTGATTGATTCTAAAGTTTGCAGTGACTTTCCAGGCAATGAAGGCGCTGTCAATTTGATATGGTACTTCCATAATGGCGGTCTATGATGTCATATCTTTTTCTTATAAGTATGAAATTTTACATCTATAAAATTCTCCTTCTTCTATTGATTTCTTTTTCTTCTGCAATTTTCGCTTAAATCTCTTTGCTCTTGCTCTCTTGGTTTCCAAATCTTTAATTCCTACTGTTTCTTCTCCTCGTCGTGCTATCATCATTGACGATCTTCCCTTAACTCAAGCTCCAGTGAGAAATAGAAGGAGGGGTGGTACACTCCATAGCCTAGGTTCTATGGCGACTAGAAATACTTCCTCTTTTAAAGGGATTTCTTGATAATGTCCCTTTTCTTTTAAAACTAGAGTTTTATGCTATTTGAAACCCTCTTCCCAGAGTAAAACTGAAGATTAAAACGAACCTTTGCTCAAACTTATGTCTCTAAAATCATTCACCAAGAATTCTCTTTTTCCTCTAATTGTGCCATGTGGAACAAAGAGGTAACCTCAATAGAAGGTCGTAACAAGTATGTTGACCCTTATCCACCTCTTATCAAATCTTGTCACCTTCCCCTTATTTGCTGAGAATGTCATTGAAAACCTAAGTTTCCAATCATGGCTCCTGGTGATGATGATCGAGTAAACACTTATTGTAAGGGTTATTGGTTTATCTACACTTATCTTTTTACTCTTGGATTTCAACAGGAAATTAATTCGGAAATCATCGAGTTTTATTTCAACGTGTGTCTTGGTCAAATAGGTCCAATAATGTGAAGAGCGATAGCATTTCTTCGCTGCTTAACTAGTTTGGTTTCTAGTCCTTTACCTTTCATTACCTTTTTCATCTATATTCTCCAAAACATTTCCGTGTTGGTGTTTTCGCTCTCGCGGAAAGAAGTAAGCGAGTTGTGGTCGGTCCTGAGGATGATCACGATAGAGGACAATATAGTAGATTCATGGTTGTCCTAATTTGTGAGTTGGTAGGAGAAGTCACCATGCCTTTTCTCGAGAGATGAAATTTTGCTCGTAAGCTTTACTTTTATATATTGCCTGCTAATTTCTCTTTTTAAGAATCTAATTATTTAATATATCTTTTCTCAGCAATCATGGAGGTTTGGTAAACTTCCAAATTTCCGTGGGTGGGTAGAGTTAATATTATCTTCTGCCCCATTGGCAAGAGAACATGAAAATTTATTTCCATGATGTTTGGATAGAAAATAAAGACCCACGTTAAGTTTTTTTTAAGGCAATCCACTAGGCAGTGCCTACGGCTAGTTTTTATTTATATAAAAAAATCAAAACATAGTTTGTCAGGAGGTCTAACATAAGAAAAGGCATAAAATTTGAAAACTACATACCACCTATTACCAATACTGAGCATAGTACTCCATATTGGCATTACATTATGAAAAGTAGCAAAACTACTAATTCTATGATTAACTAAACCAATGTGTGTAAGAAAATGAATCACT
This sequence comes from Nicotiana glauca, assembly GCA_026770625.1. Classification (NCBI taxonomy): domain Eukaryota; kingdom Viridiplantae; phylum Streptophyta; class Magnoliopsida; order Solanales; family Solanaceae; genus Nicotiana; species Nicotiana glauca. The sequence goes on from MU706563.1 coordinate 221,546, forward strand.
ATCCCTACTATCATTGTGTGTTTTCCTATTCCTTGATGCTGTATTGACACAATTGCTATCCAGCTGATGATTAAATTTCCAATATTTTCCACGTACCAAGTGCACCTGTACAAGTACTGAATTGTTCCTACCCCCAGCTGCCCGCTTGCTTCCTTTTTGTTCTCATTTTTGCTTATCATCCTCTTCTTTTTTATTGATTTCCTCCAAGGAGTGTGTTTCTGATATGTTCTTGTATACTGAAATGTTGAAGTCCCAGCCCTATGTATTGTAGCTTTATCTGCAAATTGTAGCCAAAGTTGTCCTATAGATTGTCATCTCGAGATCAGCTCTAATATGACTTGTTTGAGCTCCATTTCCTGATTGATCACTATCTTTTTGACTGGCTTTTTTATGAGTGTTGATCCCTAGGATGCTAAGTTGTGAAACTACATTTGGCTTTTATTCCAAAATACAGTACTCCTGCCCAGAAATTTTGACAAAGATCTGCTGCATGCATGAAAATGTAGATGAGTCTGGGCCAAAATTTTGCCCCTTCCTATATTTGCTGCTATACTTATGCTCACCCATAGTTCCCCTGCATTGGATTGAGTATATTGCACTAATACCACCAGTAGCAGGTTCCTCATAAGATGAGGAATAGCCATAATAAAGTATCCTGCAAAAGAACAAACTATATTAGTGAATAAATTTATCTGCAAGATCTCTTCCATATGGATTTGATCATAACAAATGAATGATATTGACTCCTTAGTTGTGATGTGCCCTTCCTCAAATGTTGCCTGGCCCCTTGTATGGTTGTTTGGCCTAAGTAAATTGGTCATTTTGTTCCCCAGGCCATCAAAACCCATCAGCACATTCTGAGAAACTGCTGCATTCCAATTCTGATTGCAGCTATAACTACTCATATTGCAGCTATAAATTTGTGCTCTCCATGTACTAAATGGATATAAAAAATTGCAGCTCCCTTTCTGTGATATTGGGGTGTTAATGCAAAAACATAACATCCCTTTGAATGTACACAGGAGCTTCCAAAGTTTACTGCCTTCCACAGTATTTCCATGAAGAACTGTGGACTTCCTTGGTTCTATACTATGCGCTATTTTTAATTCCCCCACAATGAAATGAGTACCAAGTACTAATATCACCAATTGGGAGATCCTTAAAGAATAGCGCATAGCTAGAGTAGCTATACCTGCAAAAAAGAAAAAAGAATTAGAGAAACAAATCCTCACCATGATCTCCTCTATACAGATTTGAGCATGGTAAGTGAGTCTGCTAACTCCCACTTCTCCTATGACTTTCTCTTCACTCCCTAATTCCTTTCCACCTTTACTCTTAGATATGGAAATTGTAGCTTGTCACAGTTCACCAATTTTCTCCCTTGTACATCCAAATCTTCAAACCCATTACACTCCATAGGTCCAACATCCAGTGCATAATTTGTAATGTGATCTGCAAGCTTGTTACCTTCTCTTAGGGTATGGGATACCTTTATATTAGCTCTGCTCATCATTCCTATAATCTCCTCACATTCTACAGCTATGATCCCCGGAGGCTTCCATTCTCTTGTTATGACATTCTTTAATAGCATAGAATCAGTATGCAAATCAATTAGAAAATAGTTATACTGCACACAAAATCTCAGAGCTTTATATATAGCCTTTGCCTCTGCAACTGTGTTTGATGCTTCATGTATTTCTTTGCCACATACATATATTACATCTCGCACCTCATTTCTCAATACAAAGCCAATTGAAATTCTGCCTGGATTGTCCCTAGATGCTCCATCTGTATTGACTTTTATCCACCCATGATCTGGTAATTCCCACAACACCTTTGTGTATTTAAGCTTTGGGGTGTACTATTCCATTATCTTGATCATTTCTGGCCATCTATGAGGAATATACTGAATGCCTGGCTTCCTTACCTTTATGAGGGATTGCAGTGTGGTAGAAATCTAGTATACTACTCTGTTAATTGTTAATGCATCTCTATATTTATAACTGTTTCTTCTTTTCCACAATTCCTATATAATCACTGAAGGGAGTGCTTGCATGATAGGCTTTAGTCAAGGAACAACATCTGCAGTCCAACATTTAACTATGGCCTGATGAAAAGTGATTCCATTTATTAGGATACCCACATGCCCAAGATAGTATTTCCACACTTTATCTGCTGCATATGAAGTGAAGAACACGTGTCGTGTGGTCTGTTCCCTTGGTTCTGCACAACACCAACATTTGGATGCCATAAGATAGCCCAGACTTCTGAAAAAATCATCAAGAGGCAGCCTCTTTCTCCAAACTTTCCACATGAAAAAAGCAATTTTGAAAGGCATACCCTTCACCGAAATCATCTTATATGCTCTCATTGGTTCAACTCTCCTTCTCAAATAATCCCATACAGTTTTAACACTAAAGAAACCTATAGGTTCTAGCATCCAACAAGGTATATCAAGTGTCCCTTGTGCTAGAGGTAGTTTGATATTTTGTAGTATATGTTCTGCATATTCTTCGGGCAGAATTTCAAACAACTTTATGCATTCCATCCTTCTCCTTCTATGACATCAAACACATTATGCATAGATTCATCTACCCCAAAATCTTGTGGAACCAGGAAATACAAAGCCCCCAAACCTGTCCAATTGTCAAACCAAAACAAAGAGGAGCCCATTTTTGGTTGCCACATAATCTGATGCTCTATCAAATCCATGCACTCCAACATCTTCCTCTATATATGAGAGCCTCTCCTCCATGGAACTATCACAGAGTTAAACTTTTTACAGTACTTTTGGCTCATAAAAGAGCTCCAAAGACTAGGCTTGGTTCTATAGTTCCACCACAGTTTACAAAAGAGTGCTTGTGCTACATCATGAAGAGACCTGAACCCAATCCCTCCTTCTTCCTTTGGAATGCATAGTATAGTCCATGATGCCTACTGTCTGTTACTACCTGTGACTGAGCTATTCCAGAAAAATTGAGCAAAAATCTTGTGCAATCGAGTGATCACATATTTTGGAGGATTGACAGCTGATAGCAAATGGATTGGCATACTCTGAAGCACATGAGCAATAAGGACTACCCTCCCACCTAGGGACAATAATTTACCTTTCCATGGTTGTAATCAGTCCATTACTTTTGTGAGCATAGGCTTACAGTATTCCATTTTTCTCCTTAAATAAAATATAGGACATCCCAAATATATGATTGGAAATTCTTGCCTCTTTATCCCTGTGATCCTCTCCATTTTATTTGCCACTTCTATATCTGTTAAGTGATGGAGATATACAATAGATTTTGCCTTGTTCACCAACTGTCCAGAAGCTGATTCATAAAGTGAAAGCACATCTATGATCAGTCTAAGCGATGTTACATCTGATGAAGATAAAATGATCATGTCATCTGCATAAGCAAGATGATTGATCATTGGACTCCACTTAGGCAATCCATATCCACAAAAGTATAAATGCAGTGCATTAAGGCATCTTGAAAGTGCTTCTGCTGCCAGAATAAACAATGTAGGAGACAAAAGATCTCCTTGCTTTACTCCCCTCGATGATTTGAAAAAGCTATGAGCTTGGCCATTTATTAGGACTGAATACCATTTGTTAGACACTGTACCAAATACCATGCCTATAAATCTCTCTAAAAATCCCATTTTTCTTAGAACCTTGGTCAGGAATAACCAGGATAGTTTGTCATAGGCCTTAGTCATGTCAAGCTTCATAATGACATTAGGTCCTGCCCTGGTTCTAAGCCTTATATCTGTGACAATCTCTTAAGTTAATAGTATATTTTCCACTATGCTCCTTCCTTTGACAAAGCCTAACTGTTCCTCAGATATTAGATTAGGTAACAACCCCACCAGTCTCTCATGTATTACCCTTGATATCACCTTATTTGAGAAGTTACTAAGGCTGATAGGTCGAAGATCAGAAAATGTGCATACTTCTTTCTTTTTTGGAATCAGAACAATGTTGGTGTGAGTAACACATTTTGGCAAGTTATGACCATTGAAGAAGGCTCTAACCATGTCAAATAAATTATCTCCAATAATCTCCCAGCAGGACTGATAAAATTTGCCTCTAAAACCATTAGGACCTCCTACACTGTCTCCATTCAATCCAAACACAGCTGCCCTCACTTCTTCCATAGTTGGCTGCTTTATTAGTTCTTCAATCTGCCCTATGTCAATTAGTGTAGGAACATTGTCTATGATATGGAAATAGGTAGGGATTGAGTTTTCTGTAAATTGCTCTTCAAAAACCTTGATTGCTTCTACAACTATTTCTTTCTCCTCTTAAATCCACACTCCTTGCCTGTTTTGAATTCTGTTTAACTGCAGCTTCTTCCTTCTGCCTCTTACATGAGCATGGAAAAATTTGGTGTTGCTGTCCCCATCCTTGAACTAAGCCATCCCTGCCTTCTGTTTCCAGTATTTTTCCTCCAAAGCTAAGAACTTGATCAAAACTGCTTGAACCTTTTGTAATCTCTGTCTGTTTAACTTTGTGGGATTTGCTTCAAACTCAGCTTCATGAACAAGAACAACTTCCTCCATGCTTGCAACCTTTTGGAAAATATCTCCAAAAGTCTCCTTGCTCCACACTAATAAGGCCTTTTTCAATTTCTTCATTTTGTGATTGAAGATGATGTATGGATTGGCGCTAAAATTAGCTTTCCAATTTTCCTTCACCAGTTATTTAAAAGAAGCATGCTCCACCCAACAATTCAGGAATCTAAATGGCTTCTATACAAGAGGAGTCTCTTTGTCACACTTGAGTTGCAATGGACTGTGATCTGAACCTATTTTAGGTAAATGCTGTACCTCTATACCTGGCAAAGTCTGGTGAAATTCAGAGTTGGCCACACACCTGTCTAGTCTCTTAAGGATACAATCCTCTACTGATCTACCATTCCACCATGTGTAAATACTACCCTTGAATTCCAGATCAGAAAGATTGTAGGTGTTAATACATTGCCTAAAGTCATCAATTTCATTAATATGTATTGGAAGACCTCCAAACTTTTCCTCCTCATCCCAAATGACATTGAAGTCACCTCCTACCAACCATGGTACATTCATATCACTTGCTATATCATACAATGAGTCCCATAATTCTATTCTTTCAACTGCATCGCACTTGGCATATACCAATGTAAGAATAAATTCTACCTTAGATTCTGTATGATTAAGCTTTAAGGTTAACTGCTGAACCATATTGTACATCACTGTGACTTCAAAAACCTCATCAATGAATACCCAAATTTTGTTTGAAACATTAGACATAGCTTGGGCAAATCCAATTCTATTTTTATACCTCTCCAAAGTCCTAGCTTGCTGCTTGGGTTCCATCAATCCTATGAACTGATAATGATTTCTCCTATGCATTTTGATTAGCCTTTCAAAGGCTTGTTGAGTGTTTACTGACCCGATGTTCCAAATGAGAGCATCCATTACTGTTTGGTTAATGATAAAGTCCTCTTTGTTTGAACTCCACCTGTAGGGATAGTAGGGTTCTCTTTCTGCTGTTTCTTCTTGCCTCTTGCTGCAGATTTCACCTTTTCAAGAGGTCTAGGTGAATGGTCTCCTTGCCTTGATATGTTATGGAAATTTTGAATAGTGGACTCTTGGTCCATATCATGATCTGTTCTATACCTGGCTTCTTCTGCACCATCATTGTCTTCCTCACCACCATTATCCTTAATAATTTGCTGTTGTGGGTTAAGCAACAAAGTCTGTTCCTCCTCTTTCTTCAATATCTTTAATTGAGTGTGCTCCACTAAACTTTTTGTTATGACTGCTGTCTGATTGTGATACTCCTCATTCCTAGTCTTTGCCAAAATATGCTGCCTCTCTTCTGCAATTTTATTCTGAATTGCACCTTCTTTTGTTCCTCCATGATCTACTGCATCAACTCCTATTCCTTCTGAATTCTGGATATCTTCCCCATGAGATACAATTATGTCCTTCGCATTCTTGGTTATTGCTTGTTCCTTGGGTTTGTCATTTACCTTTGTAGAGTTCTCATCAATGTTTTCAGCTATGACAATGGCATCACAATTTACACTTTGATCCTCATTATCCTTCTCTTCTTGAACTGGTTCTTCATCTACTTGAGCACCCAATGGCACCACATCTACATCTGAGTCTTCTTCTATTTGGTTAGACCATAGTTTGCCGCCACTCTATTGTACTCTATCAGACAGCTTGGTAACAAAATTGTCATTTGTTTGGATTTCTAGAGTATTAGTCAATTCCCTCTCCTCTAATGTATCATGTGAAGGCAAATCCTGGTATGGAGTATTATCTCCCACTGTAATATCACCTACAGAGTTCTTGAAAGCCTTTTGTACCCACTGAGCTGTAGATTATTTGCCTGCATTTTCTTCTCTTCCATTCCCTTTTGTTTTAGAATCTTCTCTACTAGCTGTGGATCCAATACCAGCTGAATTTACATTGAATTCAGGTGCTGTATGATTTAATTTTCCTGCTGTTTTACCAGTCTGTTGATGTGGATTTTGTGCTATTTATGTGTATCCTCTTAGTGGACTTTTAGGACTTGGTTGGTCTGCTACCAATGCTAGTTGATTTTTAGCTTCTGCATCATCATCTACTACTTCCAATATAGAAAATTGATTTCCCACTTGAACCTGATTACTAACTCCTTGAAGAACTGGCACTAACTCCTTACGAGTTGTTGTTTGTACTACCTGTTGCTGTCCTGCTTTCCCTTAATTGTTTCCTCTATTTATTTGCTGATTATCTCCCTACTGAGCTGGGACAATCTCTTTTCCTGTATTTGCTTTTTCTACATTTTGATTTCTCATATTCCTCAGTCTATTAACTTTGACTTCTTTCCATTGTTCTTTGCTCTTTCCTGCCAAATTTCCTACTACCTTTCCACTAGATAGAATCATTAGAGGGCCCTATTGAGTTGAAACAATAGCCTGCTCACCACTTTTCTCTGCCGCAATACTCTGTTGATCATTAGCATTGTTATTCATTAATTCTGGATGAATCTTCCAACACTCTAACATATCATGCTCTTGTAAATTACACTCCTTGCAATACTTGGGCAAATAGTCATATTTTATGTTTACCCACTCCGATCTAATCTCCCCTGATGATTCATTCACAATATCCATACGAACCTTCTTAGGAAGGTCTGCTAAAAGGTCTACTAACACCTTCACACGTGCACAACTTGGTCGTGTTTTATTCACTGTTGACAATTCAAGGTGCTGTGGTTTGCCAACTACTGAGGCTAAGGAAAATAGACACTCCTTGACAAAATACGTAGGCAACAAGTTAGGGAAAGAGATTCATGCCATTGTCTTTGGTGTTTCTTCTCCGACCTTAAACTTGTGATCATATATCAAGGTCCTCAACTGGTATTCATTGCCAAACTTGTCCTTAACATAGTAAACTCCTTTTGAGGAAAAATCCACAAAATCCTACCAAAGGGTCAATCGTATTAATACATGCCTATCACGAAGATAACGTATAGAGCATTCCCCTTTAATTCCACACTGTATAGGAACTATTCTATGTAGTTCATTGATCTCTGGCCAACCATACGAGAATTTGCATACTACAGCATATTGTAGATCTTCAATCACGTTCATTCTTTCAACCTCGGCTTCAGTAAATTTCACAACAGGTTGTCCGTTAATCACATTGGCTCGACGTAATGCAATTGGTTCAACAGAAGCAGAATGTTCCTGTATGGCACTGTTCATGGTATTAAGTTTAAGTATTTTTGAGTAATCTAAGGGCTGGGTGTTGTTGTTTTTAGTCGTGGGAGGCTGGACAATGGTGAGGGGAGGCTAACCAGCCAGGGAAGATGGCTGGTCATCGGCCACATTGGCCATAGCAGCTGATCACGTAACTTTCTCTCTCTAAAAGCAAAATTCGCCAGAGCCTCTCTCTCTAGGGTTTTCCTGTTGATCTCCCTGCCTGTTCCACGTTAAGTTATTTTTGAACAATGCATGTTTTTTATTATTATTTATTTTAACATTCTACACTTTTGGTTATAGAATTTAAGTTTCATGGTGTTCGCCCCTCTTCCGCTCCTGTTGTTAGATTTGACGTCAATAATGCTCTAGAGAGTATTTGAAGCATGTCCTTTTTGAAGAGGAAAATAGAGGAACTCCTACCTCTAATTAGGAGGAAGAAAAAGAAGGCTCACTTGTGAAGAAGCCTCAGATCAGGAGGCTTTTTATCTTAGAGGATGAACAAGACATTACTCAAGTTCAACCTTTGGAAAGTGCACCTTTTCGATTGGTTAACGAGACAGATGATGCTCCGTGGGTGAGTTCGGAAGAAGGAACTGCTGACCTAGCTTTGATTCCTCAATTGGTACAAGTTGAAATATTATTTGTTCAAAAATTTGAAGGTGATGTGGAATTTAACTTTGCTGTTGAAGAACAACCTCCTGCTACTCTACTTCTTACAACTTTTGCTACATTTATAGGTAAAGCCGCCGTTCCAATACAAGTAAGATGAAGCAAGTAGTAATTGAAGTCCCCAATGATGTTAATCTTCTGAAGACACCTGATCAGGTTGTTGTTTGACTGAAACATTTAATTGGTTCCACTGAAAGAGAAAAGCTGGAATCGAACACTTCAATCACCCTAGTGAATGATGTGATTCATTCATTACTCAAGGTATAATTCCTTCTACTCTTTTCTTGTCATTCTTTTTTATACATTTAACTTTTTATTCTTACTTTTCTTTAGATTAGTTTGATGGGTATGAAACTGAGGAGGAGGGTGACTTGGACTGAGCAATAAGTAATTGAATTGGGCATAAAAGCTGACAATTGAAGGCAGAGTTTGAGAGCTAAAGATGAGAAAGAATCTTTGGAGCATCAACTCAAACTATCTACCACTTAACTAGTAATGGACAATTTTGTAGCAAATTAGGCAAAGAATGAGAAGGCTTGAGTGGAAGCTACTTTTGCTGAGTAACATTCTAAGGCCATAGAGGAGATTCAAAATTTATAAGAACTTCTGAATTAAAAAGAAGTATATGCAGGTTTCAATAATTCAATCATGTTAAAGAAGATTCTAGTTTCCTCTAAAAAATTAAACTTTTTGAGTCTTTTTTGGAGCCTTTGAAGATCTATTATCATGATGCCAAGACAGAAAAATAAAGCTTAAAGGATGAAATGGACCAACTAGGGAAGGAGTATGAAGCTCTTGAGGATCAACTAACTTTAGACGTAAGTTACGCTTATCTCTGCACCCTCTTCAAAATTTTAACTGAAGTCAGTCAAAAAGGTTTGACCTTGAATCGAAACTTGTTAAGGCTAAAGATATTATTGAATCAACTCAGCAAAGTCAAAGCTTTTCCATCCCTGAAGATAAAAGTTCTAGTGGTGACATAATCAAGGAAGATGCAGAAGAAAATTTCTAGCCTTCAACTTCAAGCCCCCTGGTTGATCCTTCTCCAGCTGACAACCTTTCTCCTCAAGTTGCTCATACCGAGCCTTTCCTTTTATCATTACTTTACTATTGTTATAATTTTTGAAGACATTTTTTATACAAACTTTTCGTATATTTTGTATACATTTCAATTTTTCTCGTTTCATTTATCGAATCCTTTGTTGCATTATCTCAGTTGAATGAATTTTTTAATGTTTTTGTAACTAGATACATACGGTCTTATTCATAAAAGACGACCCTTTCATGAAAATCTTTCATCTTCATATTGGTGTAAAATATAAAATAACTTGAGAAGATTTACTTGAACTTTCAAAATTAGTTTTCATATATTGTTACAGTTGTTTTCTTGCAACAAGATCAATTTTTGTTTTACAAGTAGATCTCGGGGTATCTTATTCCGCGGCTATTTCTATAGTCTTAACTTGAATAAAAATATATATCTTATCCAACTCATACGCTCCTTTTCCAACAATGTGTCGAACTCAATATGGATCTTCCCAGCTCCGGCATAATTTTCCATGCATTCACCGCATGTGTGGACTGGAACACCTTCCTAAGAATGACGTCTCCAATTTCAAAATAATATAGATTTTCCATTCTGTTATAACACTATCCTATCCTTTCCTTTTCAGTTGTCATTAGTATCAAAGTTGACACCCTTCTTTCTTCTGCCAAATTCAAATATGTAGTGCTTCATCATTTGATAATTCATCGGTATGCTTACATCTCATGCTTGATTTCCCCATCTTTACTAGGATTAGAGCTTGGCACCATAAATGAGGGAGAAGAGAGTTTCTCTCGTACTTATTCTAGATGTTGTTCTATAGGCTTACAACACTCCTGGTAACACTTCAGGCCATCTGCCCTTTATTACCTCTAAATGCTTCTTCATACTACTGGTGATTATCTTATTTATCGACTTTTCTTGCTCATTGTTGATGGTCAATTTTGACCCTCCCTTGTAAAATTAATTTATTTACACCTAATAATTTATAAAAAATATTTTAAAAGTATTTTCTAGTAATTAATACCTACTTCTACAAATTACTTAATTATTAATTTCAAAAATAATCACCTACAATTAGTATTATGTAATTACAAATGTACTTACTATTTTTAAGATTATTAAAATAAATTTTATATACATCACATAGGACTTATAATTAATTTGATAAATTAATCTTTAATTTCTAGTTGATTATACTACTATGTTAATTGTTTGGAATTAATACTATAATTCGAAAAATAAAGTATTTATAAATAAATAATAACACTAATTAGTAGTATATTTGATAATTATAATTTTACTATATTTTGTTAAAAATTAATCAAGTTTAATTAAATTAATTTTAAAAGGGGGGCCATAAACCAAAAGGCTGCAATTGCAAATCTCCGATTAAACAAAGATTGGCTATGTTTGAAATAAATTTAGCCCAACACATGCTCTATTGTCAGCCGACCCTGTCCAAAAGGATTCCTCCATTCCAAGTTGGAAATCCTTGCCACTCCATGAGAACCAATCAACATATGCCACGTTAATCATCTCTGTCACTCTCAAAAGAAACACAATCCATCTGGGGCGTGTATCATACAGATCAACGACCCTGATTTTACCTCTGATTTTCCTTTAATATTAGACGTCGTATTCGATTTAATCGCAGATGTTAAAAATAAAAGATCTGATAGCTCCCATATTCTTTTTAATCTTTTTAACTCTTAAGTGCTCAAATTATCAAGGATGTTAATGTCATGACCCGAACCGGATGGGCCGCGACGGGCACCCGGTGCCTTACTCAACCGAGTACCAATGTAACATATCTTTCTTATCATAC
>MU706574.1:0-13047 GCA_026770625.1 Nicotiana glauca
GTGAAAATAAAATAAATTATTCACCCAAATGACGAGTTTTGGGAATAATTATTGGATTTTATAGTATAAAATAGGTCATAAACTAGTTTTAAAAATCTTTAAAAAATTTGAAAAAATACCAAAACCTTTGGGGATGCTTATATATGCATATACATGCTATTTTAAAAGTATTTTGAGTATAAAAATATATAGAGAAAAATTGGGTATCAACAACATCGGAGAGTTGTATTTTCACACTTTCTTCAGTGCGGTCTGTCACACCTCCTTTTTCGCTACCATACCTAGTGAAGAGTATAATAGAAGGAGTTTTTTCAATTAAAAAGACAATCGAAACGGGATTCGTTTATTAAGAAATTCAGAGTCGCCACTTGGGAGATTTATGGTGTCCCAAGTCACCGTTTGAATCCCGAATCGAGGAAAGGGTTTGACTCTGTATTACAGTCGCGAACCAGAAATCCGGGTAAGGAATTCTGTTAACCCAGGAGAAGGTGTTAGGAACTCCCGAGTTCCTTGGTTCTAGCACGGTCGCTTAACTGTTATATTTGGCTAAATTTTGATTTTTTAATACATGTTAAACCTACAATGCAATTTTAAGGTTATTTATCGCTTTTTGTCAATTATATTTTATTTAAGAAAGTGAACGTTGTTTAAGAACGTGTTTTCGGATTACGTCACATGAAATGCACCCGAATCCTCGACATATTCTTATTCAACGTTTTCGGATTTGGATTTGGGTCGCATGAAATGCACACCCGTATTAGGAAGGTAAGATTATTAAAAATTGCGCCTAAAGCGACTAACATGTTGTTATCTTTTGGGAAGACCGTAAAATTCGCTAAACGGCCCGTCCCGAATACTAAGTATTTTTTAATTAAATAATTAATGAGGGCCCCGCAATTTTGGATTTTTGTTCGACGAGGCTCGTCTCATTTTATTATTAGAAGGCCAACCTAAAGCAAACTAAAATTTTCTATTTATTATTTGTCTCTAAAGGCCAATTAATTCATATTTATAAATTCGAACCTCGAATTCAAGTCCGAGCTCAAACAAAAGGGAAGACCCTTTTAGCTTAAACCCACTACCTAATTCGACACCCAATTTTATATTTATGAGTTAATTTCCTATATTCCTAATTATTTATTTTTAAGTATTTGATTTTCAGCAACAAATTGGGCTTGGGATCAGCCCTTTCAAAGGGAATTATTTGAAGCCTGATGTAAACCAAGATAGGCCCAGGATACTGTAAAGTCCCAGGCCTAAAAAAAAAACCAATTGTTTGAGCCCAGCATAGGCAAATGATAGGCTCGGGCAAACTGTGGTGCCTCAAGCCCAGTATTGAATTTCAAAAAAAAAAACACAACCTAAATAACTACAGTGCCAGTATCGAGCCCGCATCACAGCACAAATTAATTCTAAATACTTATTAGCTCAAAATTTAAACAGCTTACGAATTAACGGTGCCTAGACCTGAAGATCACCAATTCTACTTCGATTATCCTTCTGATTTTTACTAATTCAATTACACAGAATCAAATTAACTAAAACTAATAGAAAATATCCATTACAACAAGTCTAATATTTTGTTTGAATTAGATAACCACATCGAGTTAACTATGTCATTGCAAAGGTTCAGTTCAATAGTACAATCTCATATAACATTTAATCACTAATTACTGAATTTAAAAAAAATGATACTAATTATACCTACATCTATCAAATTCAACCAGGTGTTAAACTTATGATTCGAATCCAGCAGTGATAGTCATGCAATCTAATTTTAAATTTCATACACAGTATTTAGCTACTAAGAAATTAAACTACGATTGATTCTAGATGTCACAATACTATAGAAACAATAGTCCAATCCTAGTTATACAGTCCATACAAAGTAAATGCAAATCAAAGTAGGCTCTTACAAATACAGATCACCTATTAGCTATTCTACTAAGGCAATTTAAACACACAAATTCCAGGAGGCAAATGGATGATATATTTCATTACAACACTTCAAATTCAAAGTTGTATCAATACAATGTTCAATTGTGTACCTGGATATGAAATAAAATGAAGGAGAAAAGGTAAGTCAGCAGCAGTGATCAACAGCTAGTTAGCAGAGTAGTAACACAGCAACCAGGCCAAATCAACTTCAAAATGCCTAGAAATGAATCAGAAGGTCGAGAATATCGATACAAAGGTAGCAGCACTCAATTTGATCCCCAAACGACTCAAATGAACTCACAAACAATCAAATAGACTCGAAATTGCTTGAAACTCAAAAGAAGGAATTGCTGAATTTTCTGGAACTAGGAGAATAGAATTCAGTTAATTAAAACTCAAAATTAGCTAGAATTCTCTAATGGAACAGTAATATTTTGGTTTGTTTTCTATTGTTTTCTATTGTTTTTAGATTTTGAAGGCTGAAATTTCAAAGTCAGATCTGAAAATGAAAAGGGATTCTGGGGGAATTTTTTAGGCTCAAAAACTTGTTAAAGAAGTAAGGGGACTGCCCTTTTATAGACACAAGAGGAGGGAATTTTCAGATTTTTATTTTTACTCATTAGTCCGTTAATTATTTCTTTTTGACCCTTATTTTTCTGACTTGTTATACAAGTAACTACACCTATTTTATTGCAATTCTATTTGTATCCCCTATCTAAAGGGTTCTAGAATGTTCTTCTACCAACAAAATACCTATATTACCCTTACCCTTGTTTTGAATTTACTATTTCTAATAAACCTACCCTTTTCCCACGCATAAACTACCCTTGAAACCTCCAGGAATTACTACCCAAACCCAACCCCATCAATTAAACCTCAATTCTTTTCCCTAGTTAAGACTAGCTATGATTAACCAAATTAATAGTTAAATGTTTAGTATTAGAATCAAATCCAAATCCTAGTTCAAACTTCTAAAAATCAGTGTCAACAAAAATATAAAAACTTAATCAAAAGAAATTTTAAGCTAATGAATTAACCACAAAAATATACTATAATAAACTATGCTACTGAATCGTATCAAGGGCAGAACATATTATTTAAAGCAAAACCTGATTAACTATTTGAACTTATAACAAAAATGAATTAACACAGAATGAAATAGCATGACCGAAATTAAACGAAGAAAATAACAACACATGAATCAAAATGTAATTAACCCTAATCCTAAACTAATCAGCATGCTTAAACTAGGTTAGGATGAATAACAAAGGAAATCTAAAAGCATGAATTACAATTACTAACCGGCTAATTTCCAGAGTTTACATCCGGTCATTTCTGATGAAACTTGAGTTTATTTGCCGTTGGATTACTCATGAGAGAGATGAAAGGATCATACATTACCAATTTGGTGGAGTTTTGGAAAAATTAAGGTTTTGTCGGAAACTTCGATTTGATATTCGAAGAATTCCAGTGGGATTTGAGGGATGTGGTTTGGGGGGTTCGAAAGAGGAGAGTTGTGTGGTCTTATGGTGTTAGTTTGGTGGCGATTGCGTTACTTTGGGTTTTGGCCGGAGTTTTTGATCGGAGATTCGACGGCCTAGGATGGGTTTTGAGGGAAATCAATGGTAGATTTGGATAGAGGAGGACGAGGAGAATCAGGGGTGTGATTTTGGAGTCGTTTGGAGCTCCGCCGACATTAGGGCGGAGGCGGTGGAGATAGGGTGGGGTGACAACCGGCATTACAGGGATAGGATTGGGGTACGAGGAAGGAAGATATATGTTTTTTAAGTTTAATGATTTTTCAGACAGTTATATGTAAAAGGGGGAAAATTTATTGGCCATTGGATCATAGGAAATTAATGGCCAAGATCAAATAAAAGTTGAACGACGTCGTTTTGATGAAGCACTGGACCGGGTGAGGCATGGTTTTTTTTTTTTTGGCTTCGACTGGATTAAATGACTTGGGCTGGGCAAAATTATTTAACAAGGCGCAAATCAAGTCTTCTTTTAATTGTTATCTTGATTTATTCTCTTTATTTTGTTTCCTTTTTGTACTCATTTTCATTTTATATTTTTTTGTATTTTTATCTTGTATTTTTTCTGATTTTATAAAAATGTAAAACTTAAAACAAAGACTTAATTAAACTATTTAACTCCTAAAATTATTTAAAATTCATATTTAAAGATAAATGCAACAATTATCAATTAAAAGTGCCTAGGAACTATTTTTTTTGTGATTTTCTTTAAATTTTGTTCTAAAACAAATTAATACCTAATTAATACTAGAATTGTGAAATTAAATCTCTAAATGCAAGTGCATATTTTTGTATTTTCATATGAATTATCATGCAATCAATTAACACTAAATTCCACAAAATTCAAAAAAATTGTAAAATAATAAAGAAATTAATTATTTAAAACTTTTGAAATAATTTCTTAAGGCAAAAATCATGTGCTCACACGGTTCGCACAGAATGGACTGCAACCGCACTGACAACTTCAGAGACCTGCTCATTTTTTTCTACTATGTCCTGCACTGCATCAACACAATCATGTACATTTCACAACCAGTTAGCCCAAAAATCAACAACGGTCCGCTCCACTTTGACTTCAGCTTTTCCGGGAACAACCTTAGTCGAGAATTGAATAAGAGCACCAAATCTCCCATGTTACCATCCAATCATTTGAAATGCACAAGAGCCACCACATGGCTATCATCAAATTTTCTCAAATAGTGCTTTATCCTATGCCCATTCACTCTAAAAACTTCCCCACTTTTGTTCTTTAAATCAAGAGCACCAAACGGGGTCACACACACTACTTCAAACGGTCCGCTCCACTTTGACTTCAGCTTTCCCGGGAACAACCTTAGTCGAGAATTGAATAAGAGCACCAAATCTCCCACCTTGAACTCCTTGCCCCGAGTATATTTGTCATGAAGGTATTTCATTTTATCCTTATACAGGGACGAACTAGAGTAGGAATGGAACCTAAATTCATCAAGCTCATTGAGTTGCTCCACCCGAAGATTAGCAGCTATATCCTAATCAAGATTCAACTTCTTCAAGGCCCACATAGCCTTATGCTCTAACTCCACTGGTAGATGCCATGCTTTCCCAAACACCAACCGATACGACGACATACCAATTGGGGTCTTGTAAGTGGTCCGGTAAGCCCATAGAGCATCATCTAAATGCAAGTGCATATTTTTGTATTTTCATATGAATTATCATGCAATCAATTAACACCAAATTCCACAAAATTTACAAAAATTGTAAAATAATAAAGAAATAAATTATTTGAAACTTTTGAAATAATTTGCTTAAGGCAAAAATCATGTGCTCACACGGTCCGCACAGAATGGACTGCAACCGCACTGACAACTTCAGAGACCTGCTCATTTTTTTCTACTATGTCCTGCACTGCATCAACACAATCCTGTACATTTCACAACCAGTTAGCCCAAAAATTAATCCTACACTACAATGAAAATAAAATAAAAATAAGAAGAGAAACACATGGGTTGCCTCCCAAGAAGCGCCTGATTTAACGTCGTGGCACGACGCATGTTACCATCCAATCATTTGAAATGCACAAGAGCCACCACATGGCTATCATCAAATTTTCTCAAATAGTGCTTGATCATATTCCCATTCACTCTAAAAACTTCCCCACTTTTGTTCTTTAAATCAAGAGCACCAAACGGGGTCACACACACACTACTTCAAACGGTACGCTCCACTTTGACTTCAGCTTTCCCGGGAACAACCTTAGTCGAGAATTGAATAAGAGCACTAAATCTCCCACCTTGAACTCCTTGCCCCGAGTATATTTGTCATGAAGGTATTTCATTTTATCCTTATACAGGGACGAACTAGAGTAGGAATGGAACCTAAATTCATCAAGCTCATTGAGTTGCTCCACCCGAAGATTAGCAGCTATATCCTAATCAAGATTCAACTTCTTCAAGGCCCACATAGCCTTATGCTCTAACTCCACTGGTAGATGCCATGCTTTCCCAAACACCAACCGATACGACGACATACCAATTGGGGTCTTGTAAGTGGTCCGGTAAGCCCATAGAGCATCATCTAACTCTTTAGACCAATTGGTCCTATTGGCATTGACGATTTTGGACAAAATGCTCTTGATCTACCTGTTGGACACTTCAACCTGGCCACTTGCTTGAGGATGATAAGGTATAGACACTTTGTGCTTGACACCATACTTGGAAAGCAAGGCGTCAAAAGCTCTATTACAAAAATGCGATCCTCCATCACTAATAATTGCCCGAGGAGTGCCAAACCTTGTGAAAATGCTCTTCTTTAGAAATGCCATCACACTCCTAGCTTCATTGTTGGGCAAGGCAATGAACTCAACTCATTTTGAGACATAATCAACCGCTATAAGAATGTAAGTGTTTCCGCATGAGCTTACAAAAGGGCCCATAAAATCGGTACCCCACACATCAAAGATATCCACTTCGAGAATGGTGTTTAGAGGCATCTCATCTTTCTTGGAAATCTCGCCCGCTCGTTGACATTGATCACACCTTTTTACTAGATCACTTGCATCTTTGAACAAGGTTGGCCAATAAAAGCCACAACTCAGAATTTTTGAAGCTGTCCTTGCCCTTCCATGATGGCCACCATAGGAGGAGGAATGACAAGCATCTAGGATGCTAAATTTCTCCTCCTCAGGTACACACCTTCGGATCACTCCGTCGGTGCAAATTTTGAACAAGTGTGGCTCGTCCTAATAGAAGTCCAGACTATCCCGTTTGAGTTTCTTCCTTTGGTTAGAAGAGAGCTCACACGGGATGATGCCAGTCACAAGGAAATTAGCAATATCGGCAAACCATGGCATATCACTCATTGACACAGAAAGTAGCTGCTCATTGAGAAATGCATCATTGATCTCTAGGCCATCACACAGCCTTCCTTCCTCCTCCAAGCGAGACATATGATCCGTAACTTGGTTTTCACTACCCTTTCGATTCACAATTTCTAGATCAAATTCTTGAAGTAGTAATACCCATCGCATCAATCTTGCCTTGAAGTCTTTCTTCGTCATCAAGTACCTAAGGGCGGCATGATCGGTGTGCACTATGACCTTGGCCCCCATAAGATACGGCCAAAACTTTTCCATTGCGAACACTATGGCCAACAACTCTTTCTCGGTTACCGTGTAGTTCTTTTTAGCCTCATTCATAGTCTTGCTTGCATAGTACACCTGATGAAACATTTTGTAACCTTTTGACCCAAAAAAGCCCCAATCGCAACATCGCTCGCATTGCACATGAGCTCGAAAGGCAAGCTCCAATTTGGTGCGGTAATGATAGGGGTAGTGGTCAACTTAAGCTTGAGAAGCTCAAATTATTGCATACATCCCTTATCGAACACAAACTTGACATCCTTTTCTAGTAGCTTGCACAAGGGGTTTACAACCTTCAAAAAATCTTTTATAAATCTCCGGTAAAAACCCACGTGCCCAAGAAAACTCCTCACCCCCTTGACAGAGGTGGGGGGAGGAAGCCTTTAAATCACCTCTATCTTGGCTTTGTCAACTTCAATCTCATGCTTTGAAATTTTGTGGCCCAACACTATGCTCTCCTCAACCATGAAGTGGCATTGTTCCCAATTGAGTACGAGATTTGTGTCTCCACAATGGGCCAAAACTTTATCCAGATTTCCCAAACACTCTTCAAATGAATCACAACCATACTAAAATCATCTATAAAGACCTCCAAAATATCTTCCACCATATCGGTGAAAATAGCCATCATGCATCGTTGGAATGTCGCCGGGGCATTACACAACCCGAACGGCATCCGAGAGAAAGCAGAGGTGCCATATGGACAAGTAAATGTGGTCTTCTCCTAATCCTCCAGAGCGATTAAGATTTGATTATATCCCAAATATCCATCCAAAAAGTAATAAAAGGCACGCCCCGCAAGGCGATCAAGCATTTGGTCAAGGAATGGCAATGGGAAGTGATCCTTGCGGGTCACCTTGTTCAGCTTCCGGTAGTCCATGCATATCCTCTATCCGGTAACTGTCCGAGTGGGAATAAGTTAATTGTTGTTATTTGTCACCACAGTCATACCACCATTTTGCGACACACACTGCACCGGAGAAGTCCATGAGCTATCAGAAATAGGGTACACAACCCCGGCATCTAACCAATTTATTACTTCTTTCTTCACCACTTCTTGCATTGCTTCGTTTAACCTCCTTTGATGTTTCAAAGAGTGTTTTGCATCATCCTCCAGAATAATCTTATGCATAGAGAATGCGGGGCTTATTCCCCGAATGTCGGCCAAAGTCCATCCAATTGCCTTCTTCCTATTTTTGAGCACCGCAAAAGTGGCGTCTACTTGCATGTTAGTAAGACAAGAGGAAAAAATAACTGATAAAGTAGAACTAGGGCCTAAGAATTCATACCTGAGGTGTGGAGGCAATGGCTTCAACTCCAACACCGGAGGTTCCTCGATTGAAGGCATTGTAGGAGGAGTCTTTCTATTTTCAAGGTCCAAGGATAGCTTCCTAGGCTCATAAGAATAAGAGCCCATTCCATGCAAAGCATTCGCGCACTCAACTTGGCCCTCATCATCATTGACATCAAGATTTAACAACACGGCCTCCAATGGGTCCTCCAAATTAATCATAGCACTTGCATTATCAATTATCACACTCGTGACTAGATCCACATATGAGCACACTTCGATACAATTGGGCTGCTTTATTGACTTGCACACATGGAATACTACCTTTTCATCACCCACCCGAAAAGTGAGTTCCCTTGCTTCTACATCAACTAGAGCCTTCCCCGTAGCAAGGAAAGGTCTCCCCATTATGATCGGGACTTCATAGTCCACCTCGCAATCCAATATCACAAAATCAGCTGGCAAGATAAATTTGTCCACCCGAACAAGCACATCATCAATAATACCCAAAGGTCGTTTCATTGATCTACCTACCATTTGCAATCTTATAGAAGTTGGACTTGGTGGCCCAATACCCAAAGTCTTGAAAACTGAGTAAGGCATCAAGTTGATACTTGCCCCTAGGTCACACAAAGCTTTAGCAAAGTTCGCACTACCAATAGTGCAAGGGATGGTGAAAGTACCGGAATCCTCCAACTTTGGAGCCATTGAATGTACTATAGCACTAACTTGGTGGGTCATCTTGATAGTTTCACAGTCCATGGATCTTTTCTTGGTCACCAAATCTTTCATGAATTTGGCGTAGCCAGACATTTGCTCCAAAGCCTCCACCAAAGGCACATTGATGGATAAGCTCTTCATCATGTCAATGAAATTTTTGAACTGATTCTCAATTTTCTGCTTGGCTAGCCTTTGAAGGTAAGGTGGAGGTGGTCTAGGCAAAGGTGTCTTGACTTTTGGCACAACCGGTTCTGGCATGTCAATTACGTGTTCCCTAGACGGGTTCACGTCATTTTGCATTTCCACCTCGGCATCTTGAATATCAATCCTCACTTCTTCATACACATTTTCATCAACCAACAAAGGAACTTCATCTTCTTGCAACTCAACTTCATCACCCAAAACTTCCTTTTGCTTGGAGGCATTCACATCACCGCCTCATCCACTCCTAGTGGTCACTGCTATAAAATGATTGTTCCTACCCTTTGGGTTCATTACCGTATCACTTGGTACAGCACCCTTAGGGCGTGTATTCAAAGATTGAGAGATTTGACCTAGTTGCACCTCCAAATTTCGAATGGAAGTATTGTGAGAAGACAATTGAGCATCCGAATCCGCATTCTTTTTCATCATTTGTTCGAACATCATTTCAATTCTACCTATATCATTTCTAGAAGAACTAGGACTTTGTGATGGAAAAGGTGGTGAAATTCTCGGTTGTTGGTACAATGGGGCCTTTGAAAACCTTTCCCCTGATTGCCTGGATTATTGTTCCATCCACCCTGATTGTTGTTGTTCCCCCAGTTTCCCTGATTGTTCCGATTGTTGTTTTGATTTCCCCAATTCGAATTTTGATTATTGTTTCCCCAATTATTGTTCCCTTGTTGGTGATTGTTACAATTGTTGTTGTCTTGTTGTTGATTGCCCCAATTATTGTTGCCTTGTTATTGAATGCCCCAATTACCTTGGGACCTCCATTGTTATTGTCGGTTGGAAGAATTGCCTCTTTGGCCTCGATAATTTTTCACATATTGTAGCTCTTTATTTTGGCCATCATCTTGAAATCAACTACCATCATTGTCAAATTGATCCGAATTCCCTTAGTTTTGTTGACCTCTTCGCCTTCTTTGGTTCACTAGCATGTTAACACCCTCCATAGCATTCACTTGGCGAGGATTTTGGACTTGTTGCAATTGTGCCTTTGCTAGTTGGTTCATGGTAGTTGTCAACTCTGCGATTACCTGCCCATGTTCATGTAATTCTTTATGCAAATGAATGACTGTGGGATCACCCCAGGGCACATTGGCTCTACTTTGCCATGTGGAGGATGTATCGTCCATCTCATTAAGAATGGCACAAGCTTCATCATACGTCAACTTCATAAAATTACCCCCATCCAATTGGTTCACTATGCATTGATTCGTTGTATTGATGCATCGATAGAAGGTTTGTTGTATCATCGCCTATGTCATATCATTGTTGGGGCATTCCTTCACCATAGTTCTATACCTCTCCCAAATCTCAGTCAATGGTTAGGTGGGCTCCTTTTTGAAGGCTAAGATCTCGTCCTGTAGTACTGCCATGTGCCCTGGTGAGAAAAATTTAGCAATGAACTTATCCATCAACTCATCCCAAGTTGTGATGGAATGGTTGGGAAGTCGCTCAAGCTAGTCCATGCTTTCCTCCTAAGTGAGAAAGGGAAAAGCCTCAATCGAAGTGCATCCTCGGACACATTGGTTTGCTTGCTCCCCCAACAGGTACCCACGAACCCCTTGAGATGTTTGTAGGCATTTTGAGTAGGAGCGCCCGTGAAGTACCCACACTGCTCCAACAATGTCAACATCACGTTTTTCATTTGAAAATTTCCCGCCCAGATCCGGGGCGGAACAATAGCACTCGCATAGCCTTGGTTGGGAAGAACTCTAGGAGCCACTCTTGGAGGTGGTGGATGAGGGTCTGGAATATTGTCATTTGCATTGTATTGACAGCCTCTACGTTGTCCTTGAGGTACAAGAGGCACCTCTTCATCTCCAATGTCATCTACCTCCTCCCCCGTATTCACATTTCCAAGAGGGTCATTAGCATTTAAAGCCAATTTGGTACCTGAAGTATTGACACGCACAAATTGGTAACAAGAAGGAAAGAAGAACAAAACACAAGTCTAACTAAATAGATAGCCAACATCATTAGCTCCCCCGCAACGGTGCCAAAAAATGATTGTGGCCTACTCCGCACTACTATTTAATTAGCAAGAGAATGTCGGAGTAGCTTTTATCTGATTTAGGGCCGGGATCGATATCCACAAAGAGCTAGAATTTGGAATCGAGTATCTATCTAGTGTAGAATTGTGTATGTGTTCTTAATTACACTTATATTCATTTTTGGGGTTTTTGTTTACTTCTACTATTATCAAACTACAAATGGTAATTGCAAATAAATTATGTAAGAGTTATAATTCTACGAGTTGTTCAAATAGGTTTCAAAAGGCACTAGGGTAGTGACGCCTAGGTGGTCAATTGACGGGTACTTGAATCTAAGGCATGTTTGACATATTTGGGGAGTATGATATAACAGTTGCACGACTTTACCCACTCTACAACTCTCTGAACTCGAGCAATGCGGACCACACAGAATGGATTGTGGCTTCTAGTGCAGTCCGCACTAAGTGGACTGCGGACCGCATTGGCTTGACAACTCCAAATTGCAACTTCTCTGATTCTTGGCTCTGCGAACCGCACTAAATCGAATGCGGCATCATTGCCTTCAGTGCGGACCGCATAAAACCTAGTGCGACCGCACTACCTCTTAGCCTGGAAATTAGTCGCACTGGGCCTGTTTTGCCTGAGCTTGTCTTGTCTTTGGCACTTGTGCACGTTTCACTCCTTTTGAGCTGATCTTTGACATCTTGTCACTTTGATGATCAAACCTACAATCAAGTAAAACTTGTGAGCCTTTTTGGGACTATTTTGTATGAGTTTCTAATCAAATCATAAGCAAGAAGGAGTATAAAATACGTCAAAATCCCTAGTTCTTAGCTCCCGTGGGTGCTCTGGCTGCACCATGTGCGTGCCCTCGGCCTCTAGCCTGGCCCCCACATGTGACGGCTCTATCAGGGGGTGCGGGTGCCTGGTCATCTCCTGTAGTACGCTTCCTCATCATCTGTGAGGGAATAGAAGACAGAAGTTTAGAATTTTGACATTAAGAATCTCGCACGAAAAGGAAATCAAATGAAGTGTAATTTTCCTGAAAGTTACATAGCCCCTCATAGATAAGTACAGACATCTTTGTACCGATCCGCGAGACTCTAATAAACTGGCTTGTGATTTATGACTTATATGAACCTAGAGCTCTGATACCAACATGTCATGACCCAAGTTCTCCCTCCGTGAACTTTCGTGATGGCACCTAGTCTCTACTACTAGGTAAGCCTAACCATTTGCAAAAAAAGGAAATAAAGATGCAAAACTATCAATTTATGGGTAATATAATAGAACATTTTAAAAATTTCGCTCGGCATATACTATAATATCACTCCAGAACAATATTAACACTCCCAAAACTCGGAATCTCATGAAATCACAAGCTGTGGATACTATATAGTGTTCTAACTTTAGAATGTATAATCAAAAGAAAGTACAGAAGGTCTATAGTTAAAGAGAGAATAGAGAGGGACTCCTCGGTCTGCGGATGCGACAGATATACCTCGAACTCTCTGAAGATCGCCACGCCTCACTGATAGTATGGCTAAGCCGAAGAACCTGGATCTGCAAACGAAAAACATGTACAGGAAAGGGCATGAGTACACCATAGTGGTACCTAGTAAGTGCTAAGCCTAACCTCGATCGAGTAGTGACGAGGAAGGTCAAGGACCTACTGATATATATATATATATATATATATATATATATATATATATATATATATATATATATATAAAGAAATGA
>MU706574.1:37078-81136 GCA_026770625.1 Nicotiana glauca
GTGGATAATGGGCCCGCCCCTCTACCCTTCTCCACTTAAATACCAGGCTTTGCTTTGCATGGTGTGGGGCTTGAACCTGTGACCTAAGACACAAATCCACCACCCTTTGCCACTTGAGCTAGACCTCAAGGCCGGCTCGATTCACAACCTTTTGGTGGTAATATTCCAACTCTTACTTTATACGATCACTTGCTTCAATATAGTATTATTTTAATCTAACACGAACATTGTGGTCAATAGTTAAAAATCACACCAAAACACTATTCTCAGACCCAATGCAAGGTCTACTCTTTGTACAATTACCGTAGGGTTCAGCTCTCCTCCAGTGAGATATGCTCCAGTTAATATCAATGGTTGTTTAGATTACCGTATGCCACTTTGGTTAAGTACTTTCTACATCCAATTAAACCTCAATAAAATATATGATTCCCTACGAAAAACGTTTCCCAAGAAAAATACTTTTCATAAAAAAAAAAAAAAAATCATTTTCCTCCATAACTGAGAATGGAACATTACCTTTTGTGTTTGGGTTTGGCGCTCTTCATCATGGTCGGCTTCTTGATCGCGAAGAATAGCATCAATGAGCTCCTTGTAGCCGCAATCCTCTATGAACGCCCACCCTTCCCACCCTTCATCTCCTTCATATTCCTAAGCCAAAAATATCTTAGCTAACCCACTTTATTAATAATCCCCAAATGGGCAGAGAATATGAAACGATTTTCATGTTTCAAAGCAACGTTTCCTTTTTCTCAAAAACTAAAACAATAGGAAACCCAACAGCCCAACCTTGAGGAGCTTATTCACAGTTGTCCTAACCAGCGATTCATCAAACCCGAAAGGCTTCATAGCATCAAGTGCTGCGTCCATTCTGCTTAGTCTCTGCCCAATAATAATAATGAAAAAAAACAACAGTAGAAGGAAAACAAACAAGAAAGAAGATACTCCGTACAACTATAAAGGAAAAAAAAGGTGTAAAAATCGAACCTTTCTAGGTCTGCCTCTGGGTGCCATTGTTGTTGAGCTTGGAAGGAGTAAAAAAGACAGAGCAGAAGAAGAGATAAAAAGAAAATGCAATAAACAGAAGCTGTTTCTTGTTTCAATCCCTGAAACTGAAAATGGCAAAAAGAGAGTGAGGGTTTTGGATGGAGAGAGCAGAGCAATAGAGAGCTGGAGATAGTAAACTCCGTATATGGCAAGAACACACATATATGCATGTGTATTGGTCAACTTTTTATACAGAAGAAGATGGGTATGCCGTTCAAATATTGTACGGTTTTACACGTGGCTTTCTCATATTGGTAACTTTTGACTGATAGGCTTAGCCCTTTGCCCCATGACTTTCCTAATTTGTGCCCAACATATAGTAGTATTCCTTTTTTGCATTGGCACACCCAAATTTTTAATTTTCAATATTTAAGGTTTGGAATTCGATACTGAAGGATATTAATTTTTAATACTAAGAAAAATAGTTCAAATTTATTTCTTTATTAATAGAAATTGTTCGATTTTGTCCTCATTTTGGTCTATTTATAATTTTGTTGTTACCAAAGTTAACAGAGTTGCAACGTAATGAGCGGACTTCATGAGTCCTAATACTTGCAAAATCATGTGCAAAATGCAGTGACTTTTGATAATGGTTTAAATTTATCTGTTGGAGCTTTGTAAAGAGAATGATAAAAAATGATTTATTTTTTTTGCAAAAATATTTCATCAAAACTTTAAGTTGATTAATAGCCTGTTTGGCCAAGCCGGAGAATTCAGCTTATTTTGAGAAGTGCTTTTTTCAAAAGTGCTTTTGAAAAAAGTACTTTTGGAGAGAAGCAGTTTGTGTTTGGCTAATCAGTCTGAAAAGCACTTTTGAGAAATAATTTGTGTTTGGCCAAGCTTTTTAGAAAGTGCTTTTAAGTGTCAAATTACGAATAAGGGCATGAATAGATTTACTTAATAATTAATATTATAAGTAAATAAATAATCTCAAAATTTTGCCATTATATGCAATAATTAAAAAAATCATTTTATTTAAGTAAAATATGAAAATAAAATTAAAAAGTACTTAATTTTTTTAATATATAAAAATTCCTTCAACAAATATAAAAGGCATTCACCCCTAAAGTCACTATATATTATTTAAAGTTTTTCTAAAAATAAGAAAAAAATATTATAAATTAATATCCTAAGTATTAGGTTAAGGGTTATTTTGGTATATACTATATTTTGTTAGGGGTATTCAAGGTAAGAAGAAAAGTCAAAACTGCTTCTGCTTCTGCTTTTGGAAAGAAGCTATTTTTTTCTGCTTCTCTGAAACTGCTTCTGCTTCTTCCCAAAAGCACTTTTTTTTTTCCAAATAAGCTTGGCCAAACACCTCAAGTTAGGAAAAAAAAATATTTTTGGGAAAAAAGCACTTCTGGCCTCCCAAGAAGCTTAGCCAAACAGGCTATAATTAATCTCAATAAAAGAGCGACGGATCTTGAACACTTGTATTTTAATAATGTTAAGGTTCAGATCAACTATTGCATAATTAGATTGATCTCATATTTATAATTAAAACATTTTGTAAACTAACAACAAAAATCACAATAAGTATTCAACACTAAGCATGAATACTACAAAGATGATGGAGAATCGGTGGCGTAGCCAAATAGAGTCATCGGAAAATTACACTAAATATATATAAAATTATACTCACTCCGCTTCAATTTATGTGAACTTATTTCCTTTTTGTTACGTGCCAAAAAGAATGACCTCTTTCCTTATTTGAAAATAATTTACCTTTATACAATAATTTCTAGCCACACAAAATATATGTGCCTCATTTTACACTACAAGTTCAAAAGTCTTCTCTCTTTTCTTACACTCCGTGCCCAGTCAAATGGGTTCACATAAATTGAAACGGAGGGAGTACTATTTATATAAGTCAAATATTATTTCTTATAGATATATATTACACCTTGAACATCCTTTGTAAAATTTCTGACTTCGCCACCGTTGAGGATGATGAAAACTAAATAGAAATTAGAATTGTTTCTCGGGGATGAATCAAATGTGAGAATTCATGCTCTTTAATTGTAAATGCTCAACAATTTAATATAAGCATAACCAATGATTTTACAATTCATGATTTTCACAAAAAAAATGATAATTTCATACCTCCCTCCATGCTCAATGTTCATTGATAATATTAAGGAAAATATATAAATTTCTTTTTTGTTGTACCAATCCTTTGTCTACATGGATTTGACTCTTTCCTTTTCTATTGTAATAATCCCTTGATTATAGGAATTTGATTTTATTTATTCTTGGCAAGTCATATGTTGTAATCTGTATATATTTGTCAATATCAATCAAAGGAATAGTGAGCCAATTACAGTCAACTGCTATTCTCTTTATTGTATCAGAGCCTCCAACGGTTTAAACACCATTTTTTCGATCCTAACTATGGCCCCTCGATCATCTTCCTCCTCCTCTTTCTCTTCTTCTTTTCTAATGCATTTGCCCCTTTCCTTCAGTTCATTATCAAGTAACAATCAAGTTCACTTTCTCAAATTATCTTCTCTGGAAAACACAAATTATTACTTCGTGGGCAGCAATTGATTCACCACATTGATGATTCCAAGTCTGCTCCTCCTAAAGAAATTAACAATACTCCAAATCCAGAATACACAAAGTGGTATATCAAGGACCAAATTGTGTTAAGTTGAATCTTAAGTTCCCTATCTAAATCAGTTCTCTCCCAGGTTGTTGGTGTAACCACCGCCTATGCTGCTCGGTCTCGTCTATAGACCATTTATGAAGCTTCTAGAGCGCAAGTCCGCACTCTAAAAAATGCTCTTCATGCTTTGTCTCGGGATAATGACTCAATTGAAACCTACATGGATTGTGAGCGAGTATTTGATTAACTTGTTGCACTTAATGCTGCCATCACTGGGGATGATCTTATTGATCACATCTTACGTGGTCTTGGCAAAGACTACAGACCATTCACACGTAATATTGAAGCAAGGTTAACTCATATTTCCTTTGACGATCTATTTGTCTTACTACTTTCTGAAGAAATGCACCTTAAGAGTTCAACTGCCTCTCTTAATCCTCCTGCCATTGTGCACTACAATACTCGCCAAAACACTAGTGGTAGCGCACGAGGTAGAGGACGCGACAATAAATGTGGAGGCTATCAATCCAATTTTGGTCATGGACGTGCATCTCACAACAATACTGAGCATTTCACACCCACCTGTTATAATTTTCAAGGTCGAGGACACGCCTCAAGACAATGTCCAAGTCCAAAATACAACAATCACAACGGTTTTAACCCTAAACCAGTATCTAACTACACGTCATCTCCTACTGCACCCACCAAACTGTGGATCGTTGACTCTGGAACAACCCATCACTTGACTTCTGAATTGGAGAACCTTGGCATTCACTCTAAATACTCTGGCACTGGCAAAGTGGCTCTCACCAATGGTAAAACCTTACCCATTACCCGTGTTTATTCTAATAATATTTCTCTCAATTCTCAAAAACTTTCCTTGGATAATATTATTCATGTTCCAAAATCCAACATAAATTTATTATTTGCCCGTCTGTTTACAATTTCGAGCGATGTCTATGTTGAACTTTTCCCAATTTTTTTCCTGATTAAGGACCTCAAAACGAAGAAGCCACTTCATCGGGAACACACTAAGGATGGGCTCTATCAATTGACTTCAGATCATGTTTCTCCCGTTTGTAATTCAGTTTATTTGTCCACTTGGCATGCTAGATTAGGCCATGCTTGTTCAAGAACTATCAATAAAGTTTTATCTTTGAATAAATTATTTGCTTCAGCCAAGAGTACTACATCTCTATGTGAAACATGGTGTGTTAGCAAATCACACAAACTACCATTTCGTAATTTAAATTATAATGCCAAAGAACCATTAAAACTAATCTATTCTGATCTATGGGGCCCTACTCCAATTCCTTCTTCTGATGGTTGCTTATATTATGTACTCGTCTTTGATCACTTTACCAAGTACACATGGATATATTTTCTTTGTCGCAAATCTGATGTGTTCAATTTTTTTGTTAAATTCCGGGCTTTAGTTGAAAGATTTTTGGAAAATCCATCAAACAATTTCAATCAAATTGCGGAGGGGAATACATAGCACTACAACACTACTTAGTCGAAAATGACATTGTACAAAGAAGCTCTTGCCCCCACACACCCGAACAAAATGGATGTGCTGAACGCAAACACCGCCACATCACTAAAACAGGCCGAGCTTACTTATATTGTTCATCAGTACCACCAAAATATTAGGATCATGCCTTTGCCGCTTCAGTTTACACAATAAATCGCTTACCTACCCCAAAACTCAACCACAAATCACCTTACCAATTGATTTTTCAACGTGACCCGGAATATAACTTTATTCGTGTTTTTGGTTGTTGTTGCTATCCATGGCTTCGTCCTTACACCAAAAATAAACTTGAAGTTACTTGGCTATAGTCTTCTTCATAAGGGTTATAAATGTTTATCGTTATCTACCAATAAAACTTTTTACTCGCGCAATGTCTTATTTGATGAATAGGTGTTCCCATTTAAAGAAACGGATGGGAGATCTTCAATTCTCGGTCCACCGCCAGCACCAATTTTTATTTTTTTTTCTTGGACAATCTACCACATTATTACCCCACCAACCAGCACCCAATGACATCCCCTCTCCACAAATAACACCAACACAAGCATCACCAGAATCAACTAGCCCTCATAGTTTACCTGCCAACAACATAATTGCAAATCCAATACCTCTCAGTGCATCCCAATCACCTTCTCCATTCATAGTTGGCTCCACATTAATTCCAAACCAAGATACAAATTCTCATAACAAGTACCACATGGTTACAATGTCCCAAACTGGATACTTGAAACCCAAAGTTCATCATACTACATCTGCCGCCCTCAACACCTCATCCACTTATCAAGAGGCATCCAAACATCAAATTTGGCGTCAAGCAATGTCAGAGGAAATAGATGCCTTAATGGCCAATGTGACATGGGATTCGGTACCAAGATCACAAGCCAAAAATGTGATAGGTTGCAAGTGGATTTATCGCATCAAGACCAAACCGGATGGATCAGTTGATCATTACAAGGATAGACTCGTGGTTAAAGGTTTTCATCAAAGACCAAGTGTGGATTATGTTGAAACCTTTAGCCCCGTCATCAAACCAGCCACAGTTTGTCTTACTTTATCTATTGCAGTAAACTTTAAATTGGCCTATCCGCCAGCTTGATGTATCAAATTCATTCTCGCATGGGATACTTAAAGAACAGTATACAGGAGCATCCCCAAGGCTTCCTTGATCGCACCAACCCATATCATGTGTGTTCATTAAAGAAGTCATTGTATGATTTAAAACAAGCTCCATTGGCATGGTATTTTTTCCTCACAACAACAGTAGAAAATATTGGTTTTAAGGGATCTAAGGCTGACAACTCTCTTTTATTCTACTCTTCTGGAAAAAATATTGCTTACTGCCTTATGTATGTTGATGATCTAATTTTGATAGGATCCACAATTAGTCTTCTCCAGAAAATCATTCAGCAACATGGTTCAGCTGTTGCACTTAAAGATTTGGGTTCGCTCACATATTTTCTTGGAATAGAAGTGACGTGGCTAACAAATGGTCTTCAACTCTCCCACTCCAAGTATATCTCAGATCTCTTAGGACGTGTGAATATGCATGAAGCTACCCTGTGTCCACGCCATCTTCTCCACAAATAATCATATCCAAGGATTCTTCCAATAACTTCAAAAATCCTACATTATTTAGGCAAGTGGTGGGAACACTTCAATACTTAGCCCTTACTCGACCTGACATTTACCATGGCAATCAACAAGGCATCTCAATTCATGCACTCACCCTCCGTAAATCATTGGCTAGCCGTGAAATGAATACTTGGGTACTTAAAAGGAACAATAGATCATGATCTTATTCTCAAACCTTCAAGCTCTCCAACTCTGTTTGCTTTCTCTGATGCGGATTGGGGTGGTGACAAAATAGACCGAAAGAGTACCTCAGTATATGTCATCTTCCATGGCATTAATGTTATCTCATGGTGTTCGAAGAAACAAAATACAGTTGCTTGGTCTAGCACAGATTCAGAGTACCGTGCCTTAGCATCAACATCGTCTGAAGTTTATTGGCTGCAATGTCTTCTTAGAGATCTCCAGCAGCACCTTCATACCATTCCAAGAATCTAGTGCGACAATGTGTTGGCCACATCTCTAGCAGCCAATCCAGTGTTCCACGCCTGCTCAAAACACCTTGAACTTGATTTTCATTTTGTCCGAGATCAAGTCAGAAAGAAAAAATTTCAGGTGTAGTACATTCCCACAACTGATCAGCTAGCCCATCTGTTTGATTCCAAGCGCAAGTCGGATTCTTCGAAAGATTTATTATGTGGTCTACAAGTACTGTATCAACTGAAGGATTCATTTGCAATACAGATCCATTAATATTGTTACACTTGCATAAAAGAAAAAGGTGTGTGGAGCTGGAGATAATTAAGGAAACCAAATTAAGGAAACTAAGTCCAAAATATTTTAAGTTTTAATTTGGAGCTAAAATTGAAGAATTAGCCAACCTCACCCCTATAAAATCTTTGCATTGCAGCTATTGAAGACTTGTGATATTTCACATCTTTACTGCAAAATCAATGACGACAAATAGCAATCAAAGCAAAACGATGCAGGATTCGAGCTACTCAATTGAAAAATTTAATGATGAATAATTTGTCTAGTTCTTTAGTTGTTGTATCCTAAAAGCTACTCTTGTTGTTTAGTAAAGTTTGAGAAAATCATTCACGGTAGGTCATATTTTACCCCCTTTGAGCAAGGAGGTTTAAAATCGCATGTGTCTTTAAGCAGTAGCGAATCTAGAATTTTCCAATCGTGGGTGCTAAATTATTTTTAATGTGAAAATTACTATTGAGACTGGGTGCTCCATTAATGTATTTCTATGAATTTACTAGGTTTTTATACAAGTCATATTAATATTATTGGGTTCTAAAAGTAATGGGTGTTCAAGCACCCCATAACCCATAGAGTGGATCCGCCACTGTCTTTAAGTTTCTGCAGTTTACTTCGTGTTTGGTATTGAAATTTGTAGGTTAAAGAACCAGATATTTTCACAAACCAAAATCGGGCAAGACTAACGAATTCACATGTTATAATCCAGTCATTCTCGTAACTTGTTTACCAACCAAACATTTTTGTTATGCTAAGCCCACAAGTCTTTGAAATTATTCCAAAAAAAAAACAGAAACTATGAAAACATCTTATCAATAAAAAATATTCATGATTTTTTGAGATGGATGATGGCGTCGATTAAAAAGATTCAAAAATCATAAAACCAAGTGTATCTCATTAACCCTCTTAATTATCTTAATGATATCTTTTATGATGAAATGAACTCTATTTAATTATTGAGGCAACTAGAGCTAATCACATAAGTATTTCAAAACTATGTGAGATTTTCCAAAAATTGAAAACAACTGCATAACATTCAAATTTATGAGAAGATCTTTTCTTATCAAACGAATTCCATACGGAGATCTATGTATAACTTTATTTATTGAAAGCCTTTTATATAACATGAGTTCCGATTTTGGAAACTAAATTTAACTTAGAGATTAGATATGATGAAATTATTATCTCTACGACTCAAATTTTTACGACAAGGTCTACTTAGTACGAGCAATTCTTGCGTCTCCTGTATTTTTATGAGGTCTTTTTTTAAAATTATACTAGTTTAATGCTAAAGCTCTTTAAAATCAAATATATTATGAATAGAAGTCCCAATAAAATTTACTAACCTGATTCTTCAATTGATGATCTATTTCTCCCTCTCAATACAAAAGCATGCTTTGATTTGAAAGTCCTAGCCAGTAATGAGTTTTCAAGAAACTTTTGAGATTTACTTGGTCGCATATGAGAGCAATAACTATAAAAGTAGAGGAAAGTCTAGTGACAATATATTCAGATTAATTAACATTAATGAACTTTCCACTGAAGCGAAAAAGAATTAAAAAATAATGTAAATGAAAGCATCACTTCAATGTACACTCAAACTTCTCTATAACAGTCATCATATATAATGGTATTTCATTATAATAGTCAAATTTTCTGGAAAATCAATATATTATCAGGGACGGACCTAGCGTGTAACGACCCGATTTGTCGTTTTGTTTTCTAGAACCCCGTTCCCCTAAATAAGACTTTCCGTACCTACTTTTACTGAGTTATGACTTGCGGGGATAATTGGTTCGGGAACTGGAAGAGTTTGTTGAAATCGGAACATTTGGTTCCTTAAGGTTGGTTTAAATTACCAAGTTTGACTTCGACAAATATTTTGAGTAAACGACTTCTGATTCGGGATTTGAAGATTCCAACAGGTTCGTATGATGATTTCGGACTTGACTGTATGTATGGATCAGGTTTTGGATGACCCGAGAGCGCTTTGGCGCCTAATAGTGAAACTTGGCTCTTTAAATTTGGTTTGGAGTGGGTTTTGTTATATCGAGATCCGAACGGAATTCCGAGGCCGGAAATAGTTCTATGATGTCATTTAATACTTGCACGCAAAATTCGGTATCCTTCCGAGGAATATAAGTACGTTTCGACACATTGGAAGTAGATTGAGAACTCAAAGTTCATAAGTTTGATTCAATTGATTTTCGGGTGTGATTCTGTCACGACCCCAAAATCGACCTGGTCGTGATAACGTCTATCATGATACTAGGACAGCCAACTTACTACCAAACATATCCATAATTTATTTAAAACTTAAGTAAAACCAGGTTTTTGCATAAATCTAATAAAAGATATAAAGTGAAAATCTAAAACAAACGAAAAAATACAAGTCCGACCTCGGGTGTCACTAGTCATGAGGAAACTACACCTGTTTGAAATAACAAGACCAACACCGTATAAGAATATCCAACAAATATACTAAAGGAAGATAAGGAAGGAGAAGGCGGAACTGCGGTTGCCATGCAGCTACCTCACAATCTCCAAGGAAAAGTCCACAACGATATGATCAGCAGTCGCTACCGTGGCCCGAGATACCTGGATCTGCACACAAGGTGCAGGGGGAGACATGAGTACACCAACTCAGTAAGTAACAAGTTCAAACTATGGACTGACATGTAGTGACGAACCAAACCTCAACAGGTAATAACATATTAATTGTATAGAAAAGTAGGCTTGATTGCAGTTCAAGTAAAACTCAACAGTAAATAGATGCAGTCTGAATAGTTCGGAGTACAAATTCAGGAAAATCTCTATGCACCAATGCACAACTAGCATGATCAGTATTTCATGTACTTCCAATCACAAGTGCTCAACCACTCGGTACTGTATATGGCCACGGCCCAGGGAAGATCCTTCACAAAATATATATCACTTACCGCAGTCATCTAGTACCGATGAAACAGGCCAATCCAGCCTCATGGAGAAGATGCATCTCCAGGTATAATATCTCGGACAAGATCCATGTCCAGGGAAGATCCATCCCTCAATATCATAAACTGCGCTCACTGGGGTGTAAAGACTTCGGAGGGGCTTCTCTTAGCCCAAGCGCTATATCAAGCCAACGAAGGCATGATCAATATCTCGCTGCTGCATGCAGCCGGATCCCATACTGTCACTCAATATCAGGCTATCGGCCTCACTCGGTCATTACTCTCCAGTATCAAACACACAGGCTCAAATGTCATGATACTAGCCCGAACTATGAAATGATATGTCAAATAGCAATAATCGAGACTGAGGCATAATATAATACGCATGAATAGGACTGAGTACAGAATAATAATAAAGCTAATGATATGACAACAAGAAACGACCTCTCGGGTCTCAACATTATTGGCGTGAAGCCCTAACATGATAATTAGCATAATTCACAGCTCATTAACTTAATCACATAAGTACAACATGGATATCATCATAAAGAGTGACTTAGCGGTGTCCTGGAATGATCTGGATCGCATTTCTTACGGTGCATGCCTACACACTCGTCACTTGGCATTTGTGTCACCTCAATAGCAATCATAGAATACATAGTTCAAGGTTTCAAACCCTCATAACCAAGTTTGGAAGCGTTACTTACCTCAAGCCAAGCAAAGCTCTAGCCCGCGACGCCCTTGCCTCTCGATTTGGCGTCCAAATGCCCCGAATATAACCAAAATATGTATATAACCATCAATATACACTAAAGGAGTGAAACCCATACGAAAATAATAAAATTACATCAAAAATCCTAAATATGGTCAAACCCGACCCCCGGGCCCACATCTCGGATTTCGATAAAATTCATAAAACTAGAATCCTTACACTCTCACGAGTACATATATACCAAATACACCAAAATTCGACCACAAACGGCCCCTCAAACCCCTAAATAAAAGTCTCCAATTACAAGCCCTAATCTCCCAACTTCTTCCCAAATTTTCCACTAATGCCATGATTAAACAACGAAAAAATGATCACAAACACAAGTAATAAAGCTTAGTATCTTACCCAACTGAAAACCTTCGATTCTCTTGAAAAATCACTGCCCTAGCCCTTGTTCAAAAATGGAGAAACTTAGAAGATTTTGCGAGGAGGACCTTTTTATACCTTCTGCCCAACGATACCGCACCTCCGTACCTGCACCTACGAAAAACACTTATCCGCCCAAAATCGCACCTTCTCTCAAATAGACGCACATGCGGTCACGCATGTGTGTTATTTCCTCCACACCTGCGACTTTTGCATTCTTCTCTTGTCGGCGTATTTGCGACTTATTCACGCTTCTGCTGTCATCGCACTTGCGGTCCCTTAAACGCAAGTGTGGTTATGAAAGAACCTCAGCAACTTTAGTTGCAAACTCCAACTCCCAAACTTCTCGATAACCATCCGAAATCATCCCGAGGCCCCCGGGACCTCAACCAAAAATACGAACAAGTCATATACCACTATTCAAACTTATACCAATCTTCGAAACACTCAAAAAAATGTCGAAACACCAAATCACCCTCTGAAATACATTTTGATCATGCTCCTAGGTCCCAAATCATCTAACGAAGCTATCCAAACCATCAAAACTCACATTCAAGCCATTTTTCACATAAGTCAATGTTCGGATGATTTTTTCCAACTTAAGCTTACTCAAAAGAGACTAAGTGTCTCAAACCTCTCCAAAATCACTCCGAACCCGAATCAATCAACCTGATACCACATAATACAAATGAACGACACATAAAGAAGCAGAAAAGGGGAAAACAAAGCGGTAACTCATGAAACGACCAGCCGGGTCATTACATCCTCCCCCTCTTAAATGAACGTTCGTCCTCGAACGAGTCAAGAAACATACCTAAAGTCTCAAATAGGTAAGGATATCCGCTCTGTATCTCACATTCAGTCTCCCAGGTAGCCTCCTCAACATGCCAACCTCTCTACTGTACTTTCACTGAAGCTATATCCTTTGATCTCAACTTCGAACCTGACGCTAAATAGGCACTACCTTCACATCATAAGTCAAATCACCATCCAACTGAACCGTGCTGAAATCCAAAACATGGGACAGATAGCCAATATACTTTCGGAGCATAGAAACATGAAATACATGATGCACACTCGACGATCTGGGTGGCAAAGCGAGCTCATAAGCCACCTCCCCAATCCTTTAAAGCACCTTAAAAGGCCCAATGAACCTTAGACTCAATTTACCCTTCTTCCCAAATCTCATAACACCCTTCATGGGTGAAACCTTCCATATAAACTTCTCCCCAACCATGTAAGACATATTATAGACCCTCCTGTAAGCATAACTCTTTGGTTTGGACTACGCTGTACGAAGCCGCTCCTGAACCACATTCACCTTGTCCAAAGCATCCTGCACTAAGTCTGTACCCAAAAGCCTAGCCTCACCCGGCTCAAACCAACCAACTAAAAATCTACATAGTCTCTCATACAAAGCCTCATATGGAGCCATCTGAATAATCGACTGATAACTGTTGTTGTAAGCAAATTTTACGAGCAGTAGAAACTGGTAAAAAAATCAATGACACAGGCGCGCAACTTGTCCTCCAATATCTAAATAGTGCGCTCGAACTGCTTGTCCATCTGAGGGTGAAAAGTTATGCTCAATTTAACCTGAGTACCTAACTCTCGTTGCACGGCTCTCTAAAACTGTGAAGTAAACTAAGTACCTCTTTCTGAAATGATGGACACTGGGATACCATGCAAGCGAACAATCTCTCGGATATAGATCTCTACCAACCGCTCTAAAAAATAGCTAGTACACATAGGAATGAAGTGCACGGACATGGTCAGCCGATACGCAATCACCCAAATAACATCGAACTTCTTAAAATTCCATGGGCGTCCAACTACAAAGTCCATGGTGATCCGCGTTCACTTCCACTCTGGATTATTAAGACACCGAGCTACAAATTCCACAATATTCTTCTTCATTCTTCTCCACTAGTAATGTTGTCTCAAATCCCGGTACATTTTTGCGGCACCCGGATGGATGGAATACCCTGAGCTATGGGCCTCCTCTATAATCATTTCTCGAAGCCCATCTACATTGGACACCCATATCCACCCATATATCCTCAAAACCCCATCATCACCAATAGTCACATCTTTGGCATCATCGTGATTAGGGGTGGGCATCGGTCGGTTCGGTTATGAATATTACCGGTTTAGCATATCGGTTATCGGTTTACAAATTTGATAAACTGATAACATAACCGATAAGATATCGATTATCGAGCATCGGTTAATCGGGTATCGATCATTATAGGTTCGGTTATCAGTTTACCCGATAAGATAACTCAATCTAAAGTTAAGCAAAAAATAAAAGACAATTCACTGGAGTTAAGAAAAAAAGAGAATAATTCACAAATAGTAAAGACTTGAGCTAGGAGTAACTAGTAAGGTCTATGAAGAATGAAGATGAAACAATTGAAGAGTGGGGTTGAGAAAGAATATGAGAGAATGAACTGAAGCCCCTAGTATTTGTATATACTTAAGGTTAAAGTCATAATTTTATTAATTCTTATTGGGTTATCGGTTAACCCATTAACAAAATTGGCAAACAGATGCCCGAACCGATAACCCAATAATAAAAAAATTCTAAACCATTACCGAACTGTTAACCTAATAACCCGATACCGATAATCCAATAAATAATTAACGGTTCGGATTATCGGTTTTACCCGATATATGCCTAGCCCTAATCATGCTGAACTCTGTCCTTAAGGACAAGAAAATGAGGATCATCATATTGGCGCTCTCTGATGTGATAAAATAAGAAAGATCGAGAAATCACACAAGCTAAAACCCGACTGGTCTCCGAAATATCCAACCTTACAAACTGATTGGCCAAGGCCTGAACATCAACTGCCAGAGGTCTCTCCCTAACAGGAATATAAGCCAAACTCCCCATACTCACCGCCTTCCTACTGAAGATATCGGCCAACACATTGGTCTTTCCCGGAATGTAAAAGATAGTGATACATAATCCTTTAGCAGCTCCAACCATCTCCGCTGCCTCAAATTGAGATCCTTCTTCTTGAACAAGTGCTGGAGGCTACGATGATTAGTAAACACCTCACAAGACACAGCATAGAGATAATGCCTCCAAATCTTCAATGCGTGAGCAATGGAAGCCAACTCCAAATCATGAACATGGTAGTTCTTCTTATGGGGCTTCAACTGACGAGAAGCATACGCAATCACTCTACCCTCATGCATCAAAACAAAACCCAATACCAACTCTCGAAGCATCACAATACACCGTATAAGAACCTAAAGCTTATGGAAAACTAACACGGGAAATGTGGTCAAGGCAGTCTTGAGCTTCTGAAAGCCCACATCACACTCATCCGACCATATGAATGGAGCACCCTTTTGAGTCAACTTGTTCAAGGGTGATGATATAGATGAAAATCCCTGAACGAACCGGCGGTAATAATCCGTCAAACCAAGAAAGATACAAATCTCTATGGCTGAGGATGGTCTGGGCCAACTATGAAATACCTCTATCTTTTTCGGATCAACCTGAATACCCTCATTGGACACCACATGCCCCAAGAAAGACACTAAACTGAGCAAAAACTCACACTTGGAGAACTTTGCATAAAGATTCTCCTTCCTCAATCTCTGCAACACAACTCGCAAATGCTCAGAGTGATACTCTTGGCTACACGAGTATACCAGAATATCATCAATGAACACAATGACAAATGAGTCAAGATAAGGTCGAAACACGTTGTTCATCAAATTCATGAATGCTGCTGGGCATTGGTCATCCCAAAAGACATCACAAGGAACTCATAATGACCATATCGGGTCTTGAAAGATATCTTAAGAATGTCTGAGTCCCTAATCTTCAACTGGTGATACCCTAACCGGAGATCAACCTTATAGAACACCCTCGCTCCCTGAAGCTGGTCGAATAAATCATCAATGCGAGGCAAAAGATACTTGTTCTTGATTGTAACCTTGTTCAACTGCCTGTAATCAATGCACATCCTCATAGTGCCGTCAAACTTCTTCACAAATAGAACAGGCACACCACATGGCAAAACACTAGGCCGAATGAACCCCTTATCGAGAAGTTCCTGAAGCTGCTCCTCCAACTCCGCCGGTGCCATATAATATGGTGGAATAGAAATGGGCTGAGTGCCCGGTACCAAATCAATACCAAAGTCAATATCCATGTCCGGTGGCATGCCCGACAGATCTACCAAAAACACATCGGGAAAATCCCTCACTACATGAACAGAATCAATACAAAGAGTCTCTGCACTAACATCCCTTACAAAGGCTAAGTATGAAAGACAACCTTTCCCAACCCATCCTCTGGGCCTTTAGAAATGAAATCACACTACTAGGAATAAAATCGGTCGAACCTCGCCACTCAATCCGTTACACACACGGCATAGCCAACGTCATTGTCTTAACATGATATTCCAAAATAGCACGGCATGGAGATAACCAATCCATGCCCAATATCACATCAAAGTCAATCATACTAAGCAATAAGAGATCCACTCGGGTATCTAAACCCCCAATAGTCACTACAAACGACCGATATACACGATCCGCAACAATATTATCGCCCACCAGAGGAGATACATGAATAGATAAAATAAGAGACTCGCCCATATCTAAATAATATGCAAAATATGATGACACATATGAAAAAGTGGAATCGGTATCAAACAATATAGAGGCATCTCTATGGCAGACTGAGATAATACTTGTAATCACAGCATCTTAAGTAATAGCATCTGGTCTAGCTAGGAGGGTATAGAAACGGGCCTGGCCATCACCTGATCGGCCTCCCCCTTTAGGGCGACCCCTAGCTAACTGACCTTTACCCCAAACTGACTGAGCAGGCAGGGAAGTAACCAGTGTTGAAGCTGAAGGCTGACTCCTCTGAACCTCCCGAATACGGGGATAGAACCTATTTATGTAACCCAAATCTCCACACTCGAAGCAACCTCTCCCAGCAAGCGACAGTGGGACTGAAGGGAGCCCTGCGCATCGGGATGCCACCTAGAAGAACCAGGAATATATGAGACATGAACTGATGGTGCTTGAATAAAAATCTGAGCTAGAAGGGCACTGATAGACGAGTGACCCTGATGTGAACTGTGAGAACCATGGCCAGATGATCCGCCATAATGGCCCGAACGGGCTGGCTGAGCATGCTTGAATGGACAGCATGTACCGTGCTAAAACTGACCTCCCAAAGGAACATCCTAAGGCTACCAGATCCCTAAAACCTCTTGGCCTCCCTCTCATCTCGATCCTGGCAGTGAACTGACTCAATCTCTCTAGCAATGTCAACCACTTCCTCAAAAAAAAAGCGGCAGATACTCTTTTTCTCTAGTTAGAAAAATCTGTAGCTGATAGTTGAGGCTATCAACGAACCTCCTGATCCTCTCCCTATCCATGGACTAGCCAGATAGCATGACGGTCCAACTTGAAGAATCTCATCTCATACTACGACACGGTCGTATCCCTCTAACGCATCTACTAGAACTTCCTACACAACTCCTCTTTACGGGAATGCGATACATACTTCTCTAGGAAGAGAATGGAGAATGGATGTCAGGTAAGGGTTGCACCAACAGGCCTACACCTCACATAAGCCTCCCACCAAGTGAAGGCAGCTCCAGAAAACTAAAAAGTAGTAAATGAGACCCCATTAGTCTCCTGAATACTCGATGTACGTAACATTCTCTGACACTTGTCCAAGAAACCCTGGGCATCCTCGCCCTCTACGCCACTAAAAGTCGGCACATACTTCTCTAGGAAGAGAATGGAGAACTAATGTCAAGTAAGGGGTGGTGCACCAACAGGCCCACGACTCGCATAAGCCTCCCACCAAGTGAAGACAGCTCTAGAAAACTGAAAAGTAGTAAATGAGACCCCATTAGTCTCCAGAATACCCGATGTACGTAACATTCTCTAACACTTGTCCAAGAACCCCTGGGCATCCTTGCCCTCTAAGCCACTGAAAGTCGGAGGCTGAAGTTTATCAAACCTTTCCAATCGATGTTGCTCGTCATAAGATATAATCGGAACCACAAAATCCTGGGTAGGGGAAACTGGTTAGGCTGGTGGTACCTTCGGTGTCTGGAGTCCCTAAACAACCTGCTCGAGTGTACGGGTGGCAAGAGTCGGACTGCCTACTCTATCCTGAGAAGTAGTGGTTGTCGTAAAAACTGCAACTGCTTGAGCAAGACTGGTGCATATGGCCAGTATCTGAGCCAAAGTATCCTGGGGACCTAGAATAATAATAGGCACAGTCGGTGTCTGAGCTAGTGCTGCTGAAGCATCCTCCGCTAGAGCCTGATCATGAACCGGGGTGGCGGGTGGATCTGCAGGTACTGTCCTAGTTGATGTACGGGATACATCCTTGCCCCTACCACGGCCTCGACCACGTCTTCGGCCTCTAAGGGCCCCAACCGGTGGTACTAGTGGTCGTCCGTCCAGACCGATAGCACGTGTCCTCACCATATATGAGAGAATAGAATAACAGAAATTCACTTCCATAGTCAACCGATTCGCACAACAAGAATTCAAGAATGTTAAGTTTTTCCTAAAGGTTCTGTAGCCTCCCAAGGATAAGCACAGACATCTTTGTACCGATCTACGATACTCTACTAAACCTGATCACGAGTCTTAAGACCTATGTAACCTAGGCGCTAATACCAACTTGTCACAATCCCATAATCGACTCGGCCGTGATGGAGCCTATCGTGATACTAGGCCAGCCAACTTACTACCAAACATATCCATAAGTCATTTAAAACATAAGTAAAACCAGGTTTTTAGCATAAATCCAATAAAAGATATAAAGTGAAAATCTAAAACAAGCGGAAAAATACAAGCCCGGCCTCGGGTGTAACTAGTCATGAGGAAACTACTACAACTGTTTGAAATAAAAAGACCAACACCGTCTAAGACTATCCAACAAATATACTAAAGGAAGATAAGGAAGGAGAAGGTGGAACTGCGGTCGTCAAGCAGCTACCTCGCAATCTCAAAGGAAAATCCATAACGATATGATCGAAAACGGCTACCGTGGCCCGAGATATCTGGATCTGCACACAAGGTGTAGGGGTAACATGAGTACACCAACTCAATAAGTAACAAGTCCAAACTATGGACTGACAGGTAGTGACGAACCAAACCTCAACAGGTAATAACATATTAATTGTACAGAAAAGTAGGCATGCTTTTAGTTCAAGTAAACTCAATAGTAAATAGATGCAGTCTGAACATTAAGGAGTACAAACTCAGGAAAAACATCTATGTACCAATGCACAACTAGCATGATCAGTATTCCATGTACTTCCACTCATAAGTGCTCAACCACTCGGTACTGTATATGGCCACCGGCTCAGGAAAGATCCATTCCAGAATATACATCACTGACCACAGTCATCCAGTGCCGAGGAAACAGGCCAATCCAGCCTCATGGAGAAGATCCATCTCCAGGTATAATACCTCGGACAAGATCCATGTCCAGGGAAGATCCATCCCTCAATATCATCAATTGTGCTCGCTGGGGGGGTGCAAAGACTCCGGAGGGGTTTCTCTTAGCCCAAGCGATATATAAAGACAATGAAGGCATGACCAATATCTCGCTGTTGCGTATAGCCGGATCCTATACTATTACTCAATATCAGGTTCTCAGCCTCACCGAGTTATTACTCTCCAGTCTCTCACACACGGGCTTAAATGTCATGATATTAACCCGAACTATGAAATGATATGTCAAATAGCAATAATCGAGACTGAGGCATGATATAATATGCATGAATATGACTTAGTCCAGAATATCAATAAAGCTAATGACATGACATCAAGAAACGACCTCTTGAGTCTCAACAATATTGGCCTGAAGCCCTAACATGATAATTAGCATAATTCACAACTCATTAACTTAATCACATATGTACAACATAGATATCAGCGTAAAGAGTGACTAAGCGGTGTCCTGGAATGATCTGGACCGCATTTCTCACAGTGCACGCCTACACGTCTGTCACTTGGCATTTGCGTCTACTCAATAGTAATCATAGAACACATAGTTCGGGGTTTCAAACCCTTAGAACCAAGTTTGGAAGCGTTACTTACCTCAAGCCAAGCCAAACTCTAACCTGCGACGCCCTTGCCTCTCGATTCGGCCACCAAATGCCCCGAATCTAACTAAAATCAATATATAACCATCAATATACACTAACAGAGTGAAACCCATACGAAAATAATCAAATTACTTCAAAAATCCCGATATTGGACAAACCCAAACCCTGGGCCCACATCTCGGATTTCAATAAAATTCACAGAACTAGAATCCTTACACTCTTATGAGTTCATACATACCAAATACACCAAAATGCGACCACAAACGATCCCTCAAACCCTTAAATCAAAGTCTCCAATTATAAGTCTTAATCTCCCAACTTTCTTCCCATATTTTCCACT
Source organism: Nicotiana glauca (assembly GCA_026770625.1). Taxonomy (NCBI): domain Eukaryota; kingdom Viridiplantae; phylum Streptophyta; class Magnoliopsida; order Solanales; family Solanaceae; genus Nicotiana; species Nicotiana glauca. The sequence goes on from MU706574.1 coordinate 57,124, forward strand.
TATACCATGATTAAAAAATGGGAAAATGGTTATAAACACAAGTAATAAAGCTTAGGTAGCTTACCCAACTGAAAACCTTCTATTCTCTTGAAAAATCACTGCCCTAGCTCTCTCCTTGTCTTCAAAAATGGAGAAACTTAGCAAATTTGGCGAAGAGGTCCTTTTAATACCTTCTGCCCAGCGATACCGCACCTGCGAACTTTTACTCGTACTTGCGGTCCCAGGTGCACGCCTATAAAAAACACTTATCCGCCCAAACTCGCACTTGCGCTCAAATAGCCGCACCTGCGGTCACGCAGGTGCCTTCCTTCCTCTGCACCTGCGACTTCTGTCTTCTTCTCTTGTCGCCGCATATGTGGTCGATTCACGCTTCTGTGTTCATCGCACCTGCGATCCCCTAACCACAGGTGCAGTTATGATAGAACCTCAGCAACTTTAGCTGCAAACTCCAACTCCCAAACCTCCCAATAACCATCCGAAACCATCCCGAGGCCCCCAGAACCTCAATCCAAAGTACGAAAAAGTCATATACCACCATTCAAACTTGTACTAATCTTCAAAACACTCAAAACAACGTCGAAACGCCAAATCACCCTCGGATTCAAGCCTAAGGATTCCCAAAACTATCGAATTCCGCAAACGATCAAAAAGTCTATCAACCTCACCATAATGACCTAAAATTTTGTGCACACGTCACAAATGACACAACGGACCTACTACAATTTCAACCCCGATATCAAAATTTCCACTATCAACCAGAAGCGCCAAAATCCAATTTTTCCAATTCAAGCCTAATTCTACCACGGACCTCCAAAATATATTCCGATCACACTCCTAGGTCCCAAATCACCTAACAAAGCTATCCAAACCATCAGAATTCACATCCGATCCCTTTTTTACATAAGTCAATATTCGGTTGACTTTTACCAACTTAAGCTTACTTAAAAGAGACTAGGTGTCTCAAACCTCTCCAAAATCACTTCGAACCCAAACCAATCAACCTGATACTATATAATACAACTAAGCAACATATAAAGAAGCATAAATGGGGGAAACAGAGTGGTATCTCATGAAACGACTGGTCGGATCATTACAGATTCTTAGTTTTATAGTTGTTTCGGGCGTTCCGAGGGTATGAGCGAGTCTGTTTCAGGATTTCTAAACTTGTAGGTATGTTCTGGTGGGGCCCCGAGTTCCCCGAACATCAATCAGATGAGGCTCGAACTAAATCAAAAATTTGAGAAGGAGTTGAAGCTCCAGTTGTTATCATAACCGCATATGCGGTTGGCCAGCTGAAGGTACATGCTCACAGGTTTAGTTGAAGCATCGCAGATGCGGCCCAAGAAGAGGAGCCAGGTTCCGCACATGCGGCTCATCTTCCGCAGAAGCGGTTACCTGTCCGGAGGTGCTGGCCTAGCCAATTTCCACATAAGCGGACAATCTTCCATAGAAGTGAGATCGCAGATGAGTTCAACGCATCGCAGGTATGAAAATCGCTGAAGGCAGTGGCCTTCATTTAATACAGGAGTTAGTCATTTTTGACGCATTTCACTCAATTGTTATGCGATTTTAGAGCTTCTTGAGAGGGGTTTTCCACCAAGCTTTTTGAGGTAAGTAATTCCTACTATATGTGAGTTAAATACTTAGATTATGTGTAAATTAACATGTAAAAATTAGAGGAAAACCAAGGGTTTGGAAAGAATGAGATTTTTACCACGAATTTGGCAATGAAACTTAATAACAATCATATATTTATGCTCCTTAAGTCATGGGTAACAACTTTCTTCGAAATTTTCTAGAATCTAAGCATGTGGGTCCGGGAGTGAATTATAGGAATCTTGCAATTTGGATTGGGTAATCACTTTAATAGTGGAAGTATGAACTTTTGAGCCTGTATTAATTGGTTTTACCCTATTTGAATAGTTTTGGATTGTTCGGCTCTGTATTGAGGGTTTGAGCACAATCTTGAGCTCGGAAGTAAGCTTTGAGACAAGGTAAGTCTCCTTTCTAACCGTGTAAGAGGAAAATTTCCCCACAGGTGAATTTAATTAAAAATGTGAGTAATTGTGGGGGCTACGTATGCATGAAGTTACGGGAGTTCGTACGTAGCTACTATTCATGTTATGTCCAGGTAGTTTAGGTTGACACCATGTTTTGTGAATGTTGCGGCCACACACACACGCAAGTATATGCAGTCGTCAAGTAATAAAGTGACTAAAAGTAGGATGTCGATCCCAAGTGGACTTTTGATTAACTATTAACTAAATTAGACTATCCTAATTAACTAAACAAGAATTAAACCTAAAAGTATTTGATTCGAAACTAATTAAATAAAGAAATATAAATAATGAACTTTGAACAGAGAAAGAACAGATTTTATGATATCAATGTAATAAAAACGATCAAGGGTCATGATCTATCTAACATTCCAATTATATTCTTCAATTGAATTGACTAACTCATTTATCTAGTTTATTGATTAACATGGTTAATATTGCTCATAAGAATCAGTCGAGTTCTTACTTGCCTATTCAAGCTAACCTAATGCCTATATGTCTATGGAGTTAGAATCATCAAGTATGCATTTATAATTCCTATAAATCAACCAAGCAAGGCAATTAGGTATATGTCTATCCTAACGCGAATTCATCCCCCGATGTCCGGGTTCAAGAACTTTCTCTACTCGATCATATATGTAATCTAAAATTCCCACTTTCGAGTTAAATTCTTGATTCGTAGATAATATTCATCTGGTGATCAAACAATCAAATAATTAAGTTCAAGATTGAATAAATAAACCAATATGATAAATCAATAAGGCAAAATCAATATCTGAATAACAATAGTCATGAAAGAACCACAACCCTAGAACATAAAGTTTAGCTTCACATAGACATGGTAGACAAACAATAAATCATACAAAGAAATACAAAAGTTACTAAGTTTGGTGTAAGAAAAGATGAAACCCGGCCTCCACGATGTATCTGTACTCTCCCTAGGTCAAAAGTCTGTCAATAATCCTCAAAATAGTGTTTTTATATGTATTTATACCAAGTAGGGTCGGGACCAGACGAAACACCATTTCCTGCATAAAATAGGACTCTGTCTCTGTAAAATTTATACAGGCGCGCCACACACTACGCCGCAATGTGTCGTGTGCTTTTAGGGAAGTTCAGAGAGCTAATTCTGATAGACTGTAGGAAAATTCCAAAGGCCCGATGCACGTTGCGCCGCACTGTGCAGCGTGGTAGTGGGAATTCGCAAAATGCAAAATATGAAAGTTGTAGCTTTCCAACGATATATTGTGGATCCCAAACAGAGTTCTAGGCAAAAATTTATGTGCATTTTACTAGATAATGTGTTGTATGCCCTCTCGATTCTCCGTTTCGTTCTTAACTATCATCCATTGATCCTGGAACATGATCCCGACATAATGTATTGGTCATACTTCAAAGCTCTAAATTACTTGAATTCATTCCATAGCGCCTATATAGCTCGGAATCACTCCTACAAGGTTTAAAATACATATTTAGTGTAAAACAATAGCGATTAATGCTCATACTTAATTAAAGTGCAGTAAATTAGAGTGTAATAAGCGACTAAAATACGCAATTATAGCCTATCATCAACAACCCACACTTAAACTATTGATCGTCCTCGAGCAATCAAACTACACATTATATAGACTCGGCCCTTTTAAACAATTCTCCTAACTCATCACACCAAGAATATTTAAAATAGATTAAGCACAAGAGTGTAACATCCTCACCTCAAGATTTGACTCACAAGTACCATGCATTATTCGCAACTCACCCACTTACTTTAACATAGTGGTCACTGAAATTACCTTTCCTTCAAGAATCAAGTGCCCTCACACAACAAAAGAGAGTAGTTCTACACAATAAAATTTAAGAACATTTAGGAACTCAAGATAAAAATAATTCACTCACTCTCAGAAAGAACATTAATATGTCAGAAAAGATGCACCATAGGCTTGCCCGTAGTGTAATACTCGACTAAGAGAGCTCATTTAGTCTAGGATCAAGTAGGACTTTCATTAGTTGTGATAGGTTTTCAATATCTTTGTCTTGTGTTTTGATGATCTAACAAACTTAATGCCAAGAACCAGAAAGGGAACCTGACTGACTTAGATTACATTGCATCTAATGGATTCGACCAAATGTGAACTTGCTACAGCTTCAGGAGGTAGGAACCCAAACAAGGACCTGATTACTCTTGTGGGTTCCTCACGGCAGTACAAAGTCAATTGGACACAACTGGAAACAAAGATTTTGCCGCACTGCACTGTTTCCAGCACCCACTCTTTCTCTGAACAACTAAAGTGCTCATATCACATTAAGTGATGTGATGAAGGTGTACCTACAATGAGTCTATACAAAGCATTATTCAAGTTACTCAACTCAAGACAATCTGGGCAGTGTGCACAAGAACCAGATCAGGAACATGATCCCTTGGTGCTTCTCTGACTAAAGTGCAAGTCAACTATACAGCCGGAACGCAACTGAGTGACTGATCTCAATTGTACAAAGAGGAACATAACAGGGACTTGGTCGCTTAGGGTTCTCTGACAAAAGTACAAGTCAACTATAGCTGGAAAGCAATTGCAAAAAGTGACTGCCTGCAACAGTGCAACAGTCATTTCCCAGTGAGATTGGACATAACTAAGGATGTCTTGTATAGTATAAACCTTATATAAGGCACAAGTTTCAGGTTCTAACACTTGAAAAATACAAAAACGAATATTCTCTCAAGTGCTCAAGAACCTCTCTCATGAACAAAGTTGCTTCAACCTCAAGGACCTGATCCAAGATCGAAGACATCTTAAGTCCTTAGGTTGTTGATTCTTTGTTATGTGTTTTTCATTGTAATTCCTAGTTTCTTTCTTAGAAGCGTTGTCTTAGGAAAAAACCAAAATTCGTAAACTTCTGAGTTTATGCTGTGACTATGGATAGTCATAAGCAAAAGCCTTTGTGACCGTAGTGTGACAAAGCGACTTGTCATGTAAATATCACACGTTAGTCAAAAGCCTTTATAACCGTACTGTGACAAAATGGCTTGTGGTTGAAATAACACATGTTAGTTAAATTCTTTGTAAGTAGGATAGTTATAGAGTGGCTTGTGATGAGAGCATCACAAATTAGCTGAAGTCTTTGCAATAAGGTTATTGTAAAAGGGCTTGTAATAGGGAGATTGCAAGTTAGTGAAGTTAAAAGTCTACAGGTGTAGGTCGTGGTTTTTTATCCCCTTGTGTGGGATTTTTCCACATCAAAATCCTCGGCCTTATTTACATATAGCTTTAGTATCATTTACAACAGAACCCCATAAAGGACCAAGTACTATACTAATCGGTGGTCTAACACAAACTTAGCACTGTGCCAAACTGATATGGGACCAGATCGCTATATAGTTTGGTTCATCAGTACTTTCAGAGGAAACACATAGAGAACCTGGTTCTCTATACAGTCTGGTGGACGCACAAGGTCTATCAATTGGTATCAGAGCAGGTTCTTCCTATCAGGCTAACACCTAGGAAGGGTCCTCTTGGCTGATCCACCAACTCTTGAAAGGAGAAAACAAAAGAAGGAAAAGTACTGTGTACTTAAAGCTGCTAATAATGATTTGAGCGAGGAAGACAGTTACATGGCTTACTTAACCAAAAGGTTTTATAAGATGGTCAGAAGAAATGGAGAAGTGCTAGAAAGGGACAGCTCTAACAGATCAAAGAACAAAAATCTTTGTTGCAAGTGCGGAAAGGGTGGACACTTCATGAAAAAATATCCTCTTTTGAAGCAAGAATTATCCAAGAACTTCAAGAAAAAAAGATCAGCTGAATATGACTCAACATTTGCGTTGGTGGCATAACCAGATGATGATGAACACGGTGACAACAAAGAGGTATATTTCAGGGATGTTCGGAGAAATCTAAAATCCTATTCTCCAAGAAAACTCATGTATTTAACTAATGTATTAATCAATACCTTTCATAGCTTTTTGGAGGATATGAATTCTTTGACCTTAGAGTTAGCATAATCTGAAAAAACTAGAGTCGACTTAGTGGCTGTAGTTACTACCATAAGAAAACCATTGAAATTTTCAGAAAAGAAAAGAATGATCTTTTGGCTGAAATTACAGACCTAAGGGAAACAATAGTGAAACCTGGGACTAAGTTAAAACCTAAAAGATCTAGAAAAGGAAAGGAGATAGCCAGTGAAGAACATATTAGGCTTGAAAATGAGTTGAAAGATGCTAGAACTAGGATATATGGTGAACTCGAGAAAAATAAGCAGCTTCAATCTGAATTAAAGAAAGTAAAAAGTGACCTCGAGAAATCTCTCAAGTGGACCTGGTCCTCAGATGCTGTCACTACCATGTACTCCAACAATAGTAGAAACAGGCAGGGAATCGGGTTCCAAAAGGAGAAAACTCCTTACAACCCTCACAACAAGTATGTCACAGCTCCTGATAACTGGTTGTGTACCCACTGTGGGAAAATGGGCACTTCAAAGAAATTTGCCAGGCCAGAGCTGAATCTGTTCAGAAAAACAAAGTGCTTACTAGCAAAGTGACTACTAACCGGGGACCATGTACTGCTCGCAAGAAACCAATATTGCATGCATGGACTAGAAAAGCCATTATCCATCCCTTCTATCATAACGAGGGACCCAAACTAGTTTGGGTTACTAAATTTAACCCATAATTTAGATGTGTAGGGAACAATGGGAGGAAGCGGACTGCAATGGATCATGGACAGTAGATGCTCAAAGCACATGACTAGAAATACCATGGATTCTCTCACCGAAAGCACTACAAGGAAGGGATGTAAGGGTACATTCTAGGTATGGGGAAGAAAACATGGTAGAAGTTCATGTCTAAGATGGTAATATGAGATGCTTAAATGCAGTTGATAATGATTCAAAGATTTAACACAAAGTTTTGGGGGGAGACAAGTTCCTCACTTTTGGATATATCAATGAAGAAGGACCTAGTCCATGGTCTGTCAAATTCAAAGTTCAAATAACACAGAGCATGCAATTCCTATGGGAATACTGAGAAGGAGTGAAAAGAGGTGCATGATCAGACCTCTCTTGAACAAAACCCCCTATGAGTTGCTCAATGGAAGAAACCCAAAGATAACTCATCCGAGAACCTTTGGATGAAAATGCTATATTCTCAACAACGGGAAGGACCAGCTTGGGAAGTTTGATGCAAAAAGCGATGAAGGAATCCTTATGGGATACTTTCCTCAAAGCAAAGCCCACAAAGTCTACAACAAAATGGCACACAGTGTGGAATGAAGTGTTCATGTGCTATTCAATGAGACATCCTCCTCTAAAAAGGATAAAACAATGATATTAAGATAACGAACCACTTTTGGTCCCTCGGGAATATCTGGAGTTTCAAATGGGAAGGCTGATTGGATGAGTAAAATGAAGGAGGAAGGTGAGAGACAATGCAACATCCTCTTCTACTTCTCAAGAGGAACCTGATACTTTTATCATTACAGATGAAGCCTTGTAGGATGCAGACTGGATTACTGAAATGTAAGAGTAACTGCATCAACTTGAAAGAAACAAAGTATGGCACCTGGTACCTAGACCCTAAGACAGAACCATCATAGAAACCAGGTGGGTATTCACGAATGAGCTGGATGAACATGGAAATGCTACAAGGAACACATCAAGGTGATACGCTCAAATTACACTTTAAGAAATAGTGTAAGGCGGTCGATGTCAAATATAATAACCCAACAAGGTTGGGGTCGAATCCCACAGGGAATAGGTGTGAAAAGGTTACTCGAATAGTGTGTTGCTCGACTAAAGTCGTAATTCTATTCGGTTAACGGTAATAAGAGTATGAATTAATAGTGAAAAGAGTATGAGTTGAGTTTGTTTTGAAGTAACAACTAGTTGGAATATTGAGAGTGTAAATAATTGGATTAAAGAGACCAAAGTTGCATCCCCATTAACGAAGTATAATGCTATCGGTGTTAATATGATATATTTCTAATTGAAGGTCCTTTTGATATGCAAATGATGTCTAAATGACTACCCAATATTTCCTAATAGTTGGGTGGTATTTCCTCTTTATGATTTTTTCAAATGTAAAAGAGTTGCAATTAAGAAAAATCAATTTATGCCAAATAAAACCGCGATTATTCCTAAGCGATTTTATTATACAAGGTTTAAAGTCTTCAGTCTTTGATATTTACTTCTACCAAACTCTAACCCACTTTCCCAAGCAAAGCAAGAATTTAATGGCACTTGTTAATGTTTACAACCACCAACAATAAATGAAGAATAAGAAGTAAATAAATATCAACCAACCATTATATATATATTCAATGTTAAACACCCATTAACATAACACCCATTTAGGGTCCACAACCTTAGTATTTAAAGTTAGCTACTTATACTAAAATACAAAAGCAAGAGAATATTAAATGCCATAAAGCTTATAAAGTGAAGATTCTTAACCCAAAAGATTCCAAAAGTGAAGAATATTTAAGTCTTGGAATGTAGCTAAAAAATAAGACAAGATGAGCCCACAAAATCATCATAAATCCATTTATAGTGGGCTGAAAATCGGGATAGAAAACGAACAAAAATGCCCTTTCAGGTCAGATATGCGACTGCATTCCTATCACAAAGCACACATGCGGTCCGTATTTTTGACATCCCCATCGCAGATTGAAATCCTAGTTTCCAGGACTTCACTGCATTCATGTTTTGCGGTCCACATTGTAGAAATGCGATCGCATTTTCCATCGCATTTTCTTCCTTCAACAGCCTTCATGGTTGGTTTGCGGTCTATTTTGCGGCTCGCAAACAGGTTATGCGATCGCAGAATGGATCGCATTCTTGATGTTGAATTTTGCTCAGGAGTCTGTTTTAATCTATGATCTCAGTGTAAATTATGCGGTCCGCATTGTGATTTTGCGACCGCATATCTTCCTTTGCGATTCCTTTTTACTCTTTTCTTATCTTTTTATAACTTTTTGCTTTCATTTCCATGCTCTTGGGTCCTTAAACCTCATGTACTGCAAAAACACTAAAATTACATAAGTAAAGGAGATAATTGCACCTAAAATAAGCTAAAATCTAAGCAATTAGTATTGAAATATGCCGAAATTCTCCGGCACATCAAAAGGCTTGTTGTCCAAGGATTCAATCAAGAGGAAGGGATGGATTATGATGAGACGTTTTGGCCTAGTAGCTCGCATGAAAGCTATTAGGATCCACATTGCCTTTGCTTCATAAATGGGATTCACCTTATTCCAAATGGATGTGAAGAGTTCCTTCCTAAATGGTTTTCTCAAAGAAGAAGTCTATATCAAGCTACCTCCAGGCTTTTGAATGTCATGTACATCCTGAACATGTATTCAAATTGGATAAGGGACTATATAGATTGAATCATGCCCCTAGAGCATGGTACGAGAGACTATCCAGTTTCTCATGGAAAATGGCTTCACAAGAGGAAAGATTGACAATACATTGTCTTTGAAGAAACGGGGAAGGAACCTGCTCATTGATCAGATTTGTGTGGATGCCATCATATTTGGAGCTACAACTAACTCATTATGTGAAAAATCTACTAAAATTATGGTAAATGAGTTTGAAATAAGTAGGATTGGGGAACTGAATGTCTTCCTGGGTCTTCAACTGATGCAGTCCATAAAGGGAACGTGTAACTGTCATAAATGCATAAAAAACTCTTGAAAATGATTGATATGACAACATGGGAATCATTGGATCTCTACTCTACTTTATTTCCAATAGGCCAGACATCGTATTCAGTATGGGATTACATGCAATGTTCCAATCAAATCCTGAGAAATCTCATCTGAAGGCTGCTAAGAGAATTCCGAGATATTTTAAGGGCACATAGAACCTGGTTCTATACTATCCTTCAGGTGACAATTTCAACCTTATTGGTTATGCTGACGCTGATTATGCAGGTTATCTGGTGGATAAGAAAATCACATCTGGAATGGCCCATTTCCTTGGATCATGTTTTATCTCATGGGGTACAAAGAAACAAAACTCAGTAGCTCTCTCAACAGCTGAAGAAGAATAAAATCATGAGGCAGCTGCATCAGTTGGAAGATTTTGGTGTATACATTGATTGTGTACTGCTTCTATATGTCAACACCGGTGCTATCAACATAACAAAGAACCTGATTCAACATAAAAAAACCAAGCACATTGATGTCAGACACCATTTTCTCATGGACTATGTGGAAAATGGTCTTATTTGTATAAGATTTTGTTGCACGAAAGATCAAATTGTAGATATCTTCACCAAAGCTCTGAGCAGGGAACACCTTGAGAAACAAGATGGCATTGGGATTACTTGAACCTAATTGAGAACCCGGTTCTGCTGACATGACTATGATAGTCACACTAAGGTAAAATTGGCTAAAGCATTTTCTGACTAGGCCTAACTCACATCTATACTGTTGCAGGTAAACACGCATGACGATCATAGAAGCTAAAGGTATAGTGTTGAACTTTGGAGGAGAGCTGCAAAAACCCTTTTACAAAAACAGGTCAGGAACCTGGTTCCTGCACCACAGTTAGTAGTAATGTGATTTTTGCATGCTTGTTCAAAAAAAAGGATAGCAAAATTAATTCAACTGCCACATCATCCCACTTTTCATACCAACAGTTCTAAACCATTGTCTCCCTTTGCATTTTTTTTAATTTTTCCTTCAGAACTCTCTACCACTTCTCTCGCCATGGACACGGAATAATCGTCTTTTTCTCTTGCCATCAACATCACTCCCACATCTCCTCCTCCCTTAACACCATCACTAGAAACCCACTTCTTCACTATCCCTGATACTACTGTACATATACAACTTTCCTACTTTTCTCAAGTCACTTCATCTCCAGTCTCACTTCCATGTGTTACAAACCCTACTTCTCCTATGTTATTGAATCTCCGGGGGGAGGGGGGGAAGAAACTCCATTCTTAGGGTATGAAAGAACTCTGGTGCTTTTTGAGTCTTCGATTCATGACATCATCACAGATTAACCTATTGAAGAACTTGGTGCTTATTTAACTGAACTGAACCAGGTGGTTGTAGAAGAAATAGGCTTTTGAGTCCGCCTTGCAGAAGAGTAAGCAGAGTATTATAAAAAAAGGTTAATGAAATAGGGGGAAGCTGTGGGTGATAAACACATTCCAACGGTTGAGGTTGATAACGATGTTGTGGAGGAACCTAGTTCCTTAGTGAAAAGATCTACAAAAGGTTGTGGCTGAGAGAGATTTGTTTGAGGGTGACATTGTGGTTGTTGCAAGCAGGAATGGGAAGTTTATTGAAATATCTAGAAAACAAAAGTGGGAAACTGTGGAAGGACCTAGTTCAATGAAGACCATTCTAAGTGACAGTGGCCTTGCACAGGATAGTTAACTCAGAAAAAGTCTTGTGGGGTCGTACGCTTGCCCGACAATCTAAGAGATAGAAGGTATGAGACAAGTTCTAGACTTAGGCAACTAGTGGAGAACCTACGGGAGAAACTACTTGACTAACAATTGTCTACAACTGCCCACATGGACCTAGCTCTCAAAACCATTTTTGCCTCCTCTTCCAAGCCTCCCTCTTCTAGTACCCCGTAGGATCCTCTCAGTAGACAATTATCCTTTAATCTGATGAGTTTGTGACTGTTGTTTTTCCTTTTTGTTTGTCCTTTTGATGGCATGTTGGACTCACCATTGCTGCTCCTGTTGAAACAGTCAAATTTCTTCTCAATAAAACAACTCTTTTTTTGCTTGTACAATGCTTGTTATCCCTTTTGCTTCTCTTTTCTATCATGATTGTGCACATATGTGGCATGAGTTAGATTTGTTGGGCTTCTTTATGCCTTTTTGTCTGACTGTGTCTTTTTGCCGATGCCAAAAAGGGGAAACGTTGAATAAATCGAGTCAAGGGGAACATATGTCAGGGTTAAGAATAGATTCAGGGAGAACATATGCAGTTGTTGGTACATTATCTGGTTCAATCAAATAGTCATCAATGTTAAAAGTTTGTCATCATAAAAAAGCGGGAAATTGATGGGCTTAAGATCTTTTAATCTATGTTTTGATGATCTAATAAACTTTCTGTATTGAACCAGATAAAAGACCAAGAATGATAGCATAAAGTCAGGGGGAACCTGTGGTATCCTGTTACTCAATCTAGTTCTCTGAACTCTAACTTTTCGTATTCAATGCTAAGTTTGTCATCATCAAAAAGGGAGAAATTGATAGGTTTTCAATTTGTCTTGTGTTTTGATGATCTAACAAACTTAATGTCAAGAACCAGAAAGGGAACCTGACTCACTTAGATTACACTGCATCTAACGGATTCCAGCCAAATGTGAACTTGCTACAACTTCAGGAGGTAGGAACCCAAACAAGGACCTGATTACTCTTGTGGGTTCCTCACGGCAGTACAACGTCAATTGGACACAGCTGGAAACAAAGATTTTTCCGCACTGCACTGTTTCCAGCACCCACTCATTCTCTGACCAACTAAAGTGCTCACATCACATTAAGTGATGTGATGAAGGTGTACCTACAATGAGTCTATACAAAGCATTATTCAAGTTACTCAACTCAAGACAATCTGGGCAGTGTGCACAAGAACCAGATAAGGAACATGATCCCTTGGTGCTTCTATGACTAAAGTGAAAGTCAACTATACAGCTGGAATGCAACTGAGTGACTGATCATAATTGTACAAAGAGGAACACAACAGGGACTTGGTCGCTTAGGGTTCTCTGACAAAAGTACAAGTCAACTACAGCTGGAAAGCAATTGCAAAAAGTGACTGCCTGCAACATTACATCAGACAATGCAACAGTCACTTCCCAGTGAAATTGGACATCACTAAGTATGTCTTGTATAATATAAACCTTATGCAAGCACAAGTTTCAGGTTCTAACACTTGCAAAATACAAAAACGAAAATTCTCTCAGGTGCTCAAGAACCTCTCTCAAGAACAAAGTTGCTTTAACCTCAAAGACCTGATCCAAGATCGAAGACATCTTAAGTCCTTAGATTTTTGAGTCTTTGTTATGTGTTATTCATTGTAATTATTAGAGTGCTTTCTTTAAATCATTATCTCAGGAAAAAACTAAAATTCGTAAACTTCTGAGTTTATGTTGTGACTAGGGATAGTCATAAGCAAAAGCCTTCGTGACCGTAGTGTGGCAAAGTGGCTTGTGGTAGAAACATCACAAGTTATCAAAAGCCTTTATAACCGTAGTGTGACAAAGTGACTTGTGGTTGAAATACCACAAGTTAGTCAAATTCTTTGTAACTAGGATAGTTATAGAGTGGCTTGTGATAAACATCACAAGTTAGCTGAAGTCTTTGTAATAGGGTTATTATAAAGTGGCTTGTAATAGGGAGATTGTAAGTTAGTAAAGTTAAAAGCCTATAGGTATAGGTCGTGGTTTTTTATCCCCTTGTATGGATTTTTCCACGTAACTTAGACCAGGTCATGGTTTTTTATCCCCTTGTAGGAAAGCCTTTACATACAACGTTACTAAAATTTATAGCAGAACCCCATAAAGGACCAGGTACTCTACTAATCGGTTGTCTCACACAAACTTAGAGATGTACCAAACTGATGTAGGACCAGATCGTTATACAGTTTGGTTCATCAGTACTTTCAGAGGAAACACATAGAGAACCCGATTCTCTATACAATCTGGTGGACGTACAGGTAGGATACTTTTAGATATAAGAATGACTACACCTCTCTAAGCACTTTAATACATACACTTTAACTTTCAAAATCTCATACTTATGTCAAACCATACTCCACCTTCACATCAATGAACATTAACTCCATACTTCTTTAAGCAAATTACCTCAAGAGCTACCAGTATCAAGGAATATTTGCACAACAATACAACTATTTTTTCTTTCTTTTTCAATTTAAGTTGCTCTTACTTTTTTTTTCAAAACAGTGTTGGGGCATTGGTCAACCAAAATGACATAACAAGGAACTCATAATGACCATTCGAGTTCTGAAAGCAGTCTACGGGATGTTTGACTTCCGAATCTTCAACTGATAATAACTTGAATGCAAGACAATCTTAGAAAACACTCGAGCACCCTACAACGGATCAACCAGGTCATCAATATGAGGCAAATGATATCGTTTCTTAGCTGTAACTTTGTTCAACTGGCGATAATCAATGCACATACGTATAAAACCATCCTTTTTCTTCACAAACAAGACAAGAGCACCACAAGGTGACACACTAGGTTGGACCTTATCAAGCAACTCCTGTAACTGCTCCTTCAGCTCTTTCAACTTAGGAGGAGCCATACAATAAGGAGTAATAGAAATGGGCTGAGTGCCCAACAAAAAATCAATGCCAAAATCAATATCTCTGTCCGGTGGCATACCCGTAAGATCAGGTGGAAACACATCAGGAAAATCCCTCATTACTGGGACTGAATCAACTGAAGGGGTATCAATACTGACATCTCTCACATAAGCTAGATACATGTCACACCCCTTATTAACCATTCACTGAGCCTTAAGAAAAAAAATAACTCTATTGGGAGTGTGACCTAAAGTACCCCTCTACTCTACTCGCGGTACACCTGGCATAACCAGTATCATAGTTTTGGCGTGACAATCAAGGATAGCATAACGGGGTGACAACCAGTCCATGTCAAAGATAACATCAAAATCTACCATGCTGAGCAATAATAAATCAGCTCTGGTCTCAAAACCACTAAAAGAGATCAAACATGATTGATAATTGTAGTCCATAATAAGGGAATCTCCCAAAGGAGTAGAAACATAAATAGGGGAGCTCAAATAATCCTGAGATACGCCCAAATGCGGGGAAAATATGAGGACACATAAGAATAAGTGGAGCCTGGATCGAATAGAACCAATGCATCTCTATGACAGACCGGAACAATACTTGTGATGATAGAATTGGAGCCAACAGCCTCAGTACGGCCAGACATCCAACTCTATCTGGCTGAGCAGGTGGGATGGCAACTAGTGTTGTAATCATAGACTGGGAACTCTGCGGAGCATGCTGTGGTTGAAAATGATGTAGATGTGCACCCCTTCTAAGTCTAGGGCAATCCCTCACCATATGGAGTGTGTCGCCACACTCAAAACAAGCTCTAGAAGGGTGTGGCAGTTATGACTAGCCTGGGCCAGGTCTATTGGACTAACCACTGATGGCACCTCATGCAGGAGGCACACTAGATACTGGAGGTGTATAATAAGTCTCCTGAGGTCTAGGCGGAGCTGGAATACCACTGGCTGCTGGAAGAGCTGAATGAACGGGGCGGCTCACATAACCCCTACCATAACGAACTGTAGCTGGGGCACAAGCACCAAAATAATGGCCCGACTCTCAAGCCCTCTTGGCCTCTCTCTCTTCTCCATATCCCGAGCAAGCATTCCATCTACTCTCCTAGAAATGCTCACCACCTATTGATAAGCAATATCCATCTCCAACTCTCGGGCCATGCTAGACCTCATGCAGGGAATGAGCCCATCAATAAACCGCGAACTCTCTCACAAACTATATAAACCAAGGCAGGTGGATGTCTAGCCAACTTAGTGAAATGAATAGCATACTCTGAAATATTCATATTACCCTAGCAAAAATGCTCAAACTCCATGTGCCATGCGTCCTTGAGGCTCTGAGGAACACACTTCCTAAAAAACATATCCAAAAACCGGGTCCATATAAGGGAAGCTGCCTCGGTCAGACTATCCAACTCAAAGTACGCCACCATTGATAGGTTGTCCCTCGAAGCTGGAAGGCAGTAAAAGAAACCACACTCGACCATGATATATCCATAGTGCGGAGGATACGGTGGCACTCCTCCATAAATCCCTTAGCATCCTCTAATGCTAGACCACTGAATGTAGGAGGCTTATACTTCTTGAACCTCTCTAGCTTCCACTGCTCATCCTCTAAAGTTGTTGCCCTATCCTTGGGCTAAACAAGAGCTACAATCGATACCGGTATAATCTCTGGGATCTGATCAACCTGAACTCATTGCTCTAGGGTGTGGGCTGTGAGAGTTTGTGCTCCTCCCCCAGCTTGAGATGTGGCTGTAGGAAGGGGAATCAACCATGCCTGAGCTAGAGTGGTGTACATTCTCATGAATTGTGCAAGGGTCTCCTGGAGAGCTGGAGTGGTAGTAGTAGTAGGTGTATCATGTGCATGTGCTATGACTGGAGCTATTGGTGGCTCCTCTGTAACACCTCGCGCAGGTGCTCTGGCTTTACCACATGCACGTCCTCGGTCTCTACCCAGGCCCCGAACTCAGGCAGCTCCAGTAGGGGGCGTGGGGGCGTGGTCATTTTCGGTAGCACGTGTCCTCACCTTCTGTGAGAGAATAGAAGACATATGTTTAGAATTTTGAAATCAATAATATCGCATGAGCCATAACTCCGGCATCCGGCGGTGGATTATTGCAAATTTAGTGTCAAAAGAAGAGTCTACTCTTTGCGCACAATCCCCAATTGGTTTCGTCCTCAAATTCATAACCAATTTTTTTAGATCTTAAATTTTGTTTTTCGCGATTACTGTAGCACGCAGCTTTTTCCAGATTTTTTCTGGAATTTTTGTCCTTCACATCAAGATATGGTGACGTTTTGAGAGACCATGGATGCTGTCGTCTCTCCCCATCCTTTGGCTGTGGGAGAGTCCATTCAAATCATTAGAGAAACACATCAAAATCATAATGAAAAACAATCCTATGCTGACTTCAAACAAAACAGTCTGCTCAAGTTCCGTCAAAAATTGTTTTGCTCCTAGTGAAACTCGATCATGGTGAACCAGTGATAGAGTTCACAATGGAAGATGTTAACGACTTCATAAGAGAAGAAGTACCGCATCAGGCAGTTGTGATTAAATTTTCTTATGGAAAACCTTATCTATAAGAGTTCAAAGAATTTTTTTCATCGCAAATTTAATGTTCAAGGACACTGTAACATTGGGTTGTTGGATTTTAGTCACTTGTTAGTCAGGTTTGATCTTTACAATGACTATGTTCACTTCCTTTCAAAGTTGATTGGATACCTTTAATCCAAAGGCGACAATTCTTCTTCAGAACATTCCCATGGACGTTGGGATTCAAGTCGAAAGAGGAGACGTCGATGGCACTCGTATGGATTTCTCTACCAGGTTTGGCACCTAATTTCTTTGCTAAGAGATCGTTAATGTCTATAGCTTCAACTATTGGAAAATCCCTTGTTGTTGACAAGGCGACACAAGAAAGAACGAGACCTAGTGTTGCTAGAGTTAAGGTTATAATCGATCTTTTGGATAAACACCCTAAAAAGGTCAAGTTGCAGATTGTAGATCGAGTTACAGGAAAATATGTCGTGTACTATCAGGAAATAGTGTATGACAACCTTCCTAAATTTTTCACTTATTGCAAGCACCAAGGACATGATGAAAAGGGGTGTAGAATTATTAAAGAAATATCTAGAACAGAGGTGATGCCAGAGGAAAATCTGCCTGATAAGGAGGCATTTACTGTTGACAAGATACAAAGGGATGCAAGGGACTATTTAAACGCTAAAAGAGATGGACAATTAGCTAAGGATCTGTCATGTGGTGGAGGGTCAAAGAATGTTGTTGTTTATGCTAAGGAAGTTGATCAGCAGGTGATGCATAATGCTAGTAATACACAAGTTGCACCAGCTGCAGCATTTTTAAATGAGGTTGTTGATCGAGCTGAGGAGTCTATGCAATTTTAGTCTAATAATCGAGGAGGTATGGGGCAGAGCTCAGGTGCTAAGGCTCCACAGCTTGTAACTGAAGGGGAGGTCCAAACATTAACAGGAAATAAGGTGTGGACTGAACGAGGTACGGACAGTGTTCTAATGTCAGTAGCAGGAGTTGATCGACTTAGTATTGCTACTGGTAATGCAGTAGGTTATGGAGTTGTTAATGTGAATGGAGAGGGGCATGAATATGTAAATATTGAGTATTTGGAGAAAGAAAATGCTACAACATCTAGACTTGAGAAAATGGAAAATTCAGCTGGAGTTTTACAATCCACTACTATTACATTGACTCCTACTGCTGCTCAAACTAAAGTCGAGAAAGTTGTTCATGGGATTTTAAAAAATGTAGGTTCAGTGAAAGTGATCTGGGATAGAGATGTACAACTGACAAAATTGTCAAGCAAATCCGCAGATGTGACTTTGAATGATACTGCAATACCATGTAAAACTGGTGCAGCTGCTACTGTTTCGAAGTTGGATGATATAGATGCATTGAATTCTACTGTTGATCGAGTTGTATCTAGGAGTATTAAACCTGCTGATGTGGTTGATCTTCTTGTAAGACCAACAGTTCCTATAGCTACTGATGTACATAAGGAGAGACAAGCTGGAGATGATCGGGGAGCTGCTGAAGTTACAAATTTGAAGGCTACTGTAGTATTGAAGGGAGCTGGTGATCGAGTAGCTGCAGGAGTTGCTAAACCTACTGTTGATCGAGCAACCAATGCCAAACCAGTAGGTGATCGAGATTATGTAGTAATTGAGTTAGTTGAAAAACCAGTAGATCAGATTGTACCAATTCTGGAAAATCGCAGTCCTCGACCTGCACCTATTTTTGGTAATATAGGTATCATTTCACCTACTAAATTAGTAGAAAGCTCTGCAACAAATACTACTACAGTTGAACAACTTGAGGGGCAACAGATACATTTCCAGCTGCATCAATCTTTGATGGGCAATGCTGGGACAGTTCCAGATGCAAACACAATACCAGCAACACGAGATGATTGGGAAATGGTAGGTACACAACATGATGCACAAGCACATAGTTCAAATGCACCTACTCTGCAATTTTCAAGTCCGCACATAGAAGAAATTATCAAGGAAGCACAGAAAGCAATGATATTGAATCCAACGTTGGTCAATCAACCTTTAGTTAATCTAAGCACCTCTGTGTTTGAAATTCCATCACAATCAAAGGAGTCGTGTGGTGAAGTTGAAGGTGAACCTGGGAATCTCTTGCTATCAATTCAAGATAGTCAAGATGATGAATTACGTTCAGTAGGCTCATCTCCAATACCAAAACATTGCAGCTCACAACTAGTCTCAAATAATTGCAGCCCCTCGATTTTAGGTAGTACTATGATGCAAAATGCTTTAACAATAAAATCTGGGCAGCAACAATGTCATCTAAACAGTCCGGAAGCTATTGCTAAAGCTGGTAAATCTCCTGCATAGCAACACAAACGTGCAGGCACTCAAGGAGATGCTATTCCAAATGAAGGACAGCAGCAACATTTTGCTATAAGTTTCATGGCTGGAGAGAAGAAGCATAGCAGTCCAGTACAACAACAACATCACACTTCTGGTGATGCAGCAGTAGAATTGGACAGTGTTACACCTTTAGGGGACATTTCAAACAAGGCTTTGATCTCGGACCATGAACGTGCATTATTATATGCTTTGGGCATGCCAAAACCTCACAAAAATGCATTTTCATGTGGCTAAAAAACGACTGCATAGAAGCTGAAATTTTCAGTGGCAAAGAGACATGAACCATGTAGTGCAAAGAGATTGAAGAGGCATGAACCATTATGGTTGGTTATACAAGAAGACGCTAATCAAAAACTAGAGGCCAACTTACGTGTTTCCATTTCCGACAAAGCAGAAGAAGATGAATTAATTGAATCTTGTCCGGAAGAGGTGGCTACAAGTGGAGAATTATCTCATACACAGTGAAACAAAGAAGGTGACTCAAGAAATAACACTCAGGCAACTCCCAATGAGAGAAACAAAGCAAAAAGGGGTGGCCCCATCCAAATCTACGAGGTCCAATAGATCAGAGAAGAAATGAAGAATTTTGAAGATTATTTGAAGACAGTTAAAGAGGATTTTAAGGAAGTTCAAATTGAAGAACTCGCAAGTTTGATAAATGAGGGGCATGACTATAATTTCTACATTGTTTTAGTTTATCATTTTCAAAGCATCATCACGTGTAATAGCATCATAGAGTGTGTTATAAACTCTATAGCGATCATAGAGTACTTGGTACTTTCAAGTTCCTATTTTTTACATGCTTGCTAGAAGATGAGGCTTTTTCTTTGCCTCAATAGGATTAGTAAGGTAAGGTGTAGCTCGGTTAATGTTGCCTTGGTCCTATGCCTTTGAAAAATCATCCACCCGCCTATGAGATTATATGCCCTCGTGAGACTTTGTCGGCAGCTACACCTTGAATCCTCTACATGAGGTTGCCAACATAAGGCAATGTGAGGCGCAAAGGAGTGATTATATAGCCAAGGCATATAGGTAACAATACTGGTGCTATTGTCCCCCTTATTTGTACTATTCCTAATTGTTGTATTTTTCGTTTTTATTATTAATAAAAACTATCCCTAGGCGCTTACCTAGCGGATTACAAAAAAGAAAAAATTGAAGTGGAATCTTTTTCCGAACAGTTACATAGCCTCTCGAAGAGAAGTACAGACGTCTCCGTACCGATTCGTGAGACTCTAATATACCGACTTCTGATTCATGACTCTTATGAACTTAGAGCTCTAATACCAACTTGTCATGACCCAAGTTCTCCGTCCGTGAACTTTCATGATGGCACCTAATCTCTACGGCTAGGTAAGCCTAATTAATTTGCGGGAAAATGAATTAAGGTTACAAAACTAGCCAATTAACAGGTAATTATGATAAAAGAGTTTAAAATGTCGCTTGGCATATACAATAATAACACTCTCAACTGAACATAGCACTCCCAAAACTTGTAATATCATGAATCACAAGCTAAAGAAATACATAGTGTTCTAACTCCAAAAGTCTAAACAAAGGAAAAATACAAGAACTATATAACTGAAGGGAGAATATAGAGGGACTTCTAGGTCTGCGGACGCAGCAGATATACTTGAAGTCTCTGGATCACCTCATCTCACGGATAGTATGGCTGAGTAGAAGAACCTGGATCTACACAAAAAATCATGTGCGGGAAAGGGCATGAGTACACCATAGTAGTACCCAGTAAGTGCCAAGCCTAACCTCGGTCGAGTAATAATGAGATCAGGTCAAGGCCCTACTGTTTATATATATATATAAAGATAAAAACAATATGAAATATAGTAGAGAAGATAATTTCTAACACTCTATAAAATGAAATCACAAGAAGAATAACTCAGAACATAGAATTAGCAACAGGGGATCTCTTAGGATAACATCCCGTAGTCCCAAACGTAAATGTACAAAGGATCTCCCAGGACACCGTCCCTTAGTTCAAATCATAAATGTGTGGTGGGATCTCCCAAAATATAGTTTTATAGTCCCCAAGTAAATATCCAGTACATGGGGGATCTCCCGGGATACCGTCTCGTAGTTCCAAATATAATTGCATAAGCGGATCTTTCGGAATACCGTTCTGTAGTTCCAAAGTAAATATTCAACCAAATTAGTATACACAACAGTCTGAAGAAAGAAATCTACAGTTCTATTCAAGTTTGTATCAAATAAACAGGTAATTTCTACCCTAAACATGTTGCACAAAATCCAAGTAAGCAATTAAAGCAGGTAAGACGGTTAAATCACGTAAGCATGTTTTCCTAAGCTAAACATGAGGCTCCATATACTAGTATTTTCTAGATTTAAAGGAGTCCATGGATATTTGCTTAATGAAAAAGGGGTTCTTCAACAATTGGCACAAGTACGCACTCGTCACCTCACGTACACGGCCTTTATATAACAACAATACCAAAATCTAAGGGGTGTTCACCATACAAGGTTAGGCAAGCCACTTACCTCGAACCAAGCTCAAATCAATTTGATATCACGCTCTTTCCATGAGTATCCAACTCCGAGTGGCTCAAATCTAATAAAACTAATTACATAACGTAAATAAAACTACAAGTAACTAGTTTAGCCAATGACTTTAAAGCTAAGAAGAAGAAATAGGAAAATGCCCAAAAATCCTCCTCATGAACACGTCTTGAAATTAGTTAGAAGTCAAAAATTATGAATATTCGTTAATCCACGAGTCTAACCATACCAAATTCACTCAAATCCGATACCAAAATCTCGATCAAAATCCCAAAATTAGGCCTAAGAATATTTCTCAAATTTTCACCCCAAATCCGAAATTAAATGATGAATTCATATTTAGATTAATGGTATATAATAAAAAGAGTTAGGAATCATTACCTACAAACTTCCTTCGAAAATCTCTTCAAATTTCGCCTTCTACCAAGTTCTCAATCAATTTTTGAAGTTATGAACTCAAACCCTCATTTTTGAACTTTAAATTCTGCCCAGATGCATTCTTCTTCGCCAATGCGAGACTACCATCGCGAACGCGATGAAAAAATTCCACTGGCCCATATTCCTCTTTCGCGAACGCGAGGGCCCTCTCGTGAACACGTAGCTTACACTGGCGGACCCTTCGTGAACGCGAGGACCATGTCGCGAACGGGTAGGCTTAAGGTCCACACCTTTGTGAACGCGGGAGCATCATTGTGAATCCTAAGTACAACTTTTCTTCCTCTCCCAGATTCTTTACACGAACGTGATACCCCTCTCGCGAATGCGATGAAAGATTCTTCTGCAACAAAACACCAGAAAATCTGACACTTCTCTAAGTCCAAAAATTACTCGTAGAGCATCCGAAACACACTCGAAACCCAGAGACCTCAACCAAACATACAAACCAATCTTAGAACATCATACGAACTTAGTCAAACCCTCGAATCACATTTTAACAACACTAAAACCATGAATCGCCCTCCAATCCAAACCTAATAAACTTGAAATCCAAAAATTCTACAACCGCTGACGAAACCAACCAAACCACGTTCAATTGACCCTAAAATTTGTACACAAGTTATATTCAATACTACGTACCTATTCCAACTTTCTAAATTGGATTCCGACCCCGATATAAAAACTTCCACTATCGGCCCGAAATTTCAAAAATTTAACTTTCGTCATTTCAAGCCTAAATAAGCTACACACCTCCAAAACACAATCCGGGCACGCTCCTTAGCCCAGAATCACCCAACGGAGCTAACAGAATTAACAAAATTCCATTTGAAAATTTTCCGACTACGGTCCAAATTCTAAAACTTAAGCTCTTATTTAGGGACTAAGTGTCCCAAAACACTCCGAAACTCAGGGTGAACCATCCAGGAAAACCACAATAGCAGGAAACGACACGGGAAAAGCAGTTAATAGGGGATCAGGGCATTAATTCTCAAAACGATCGGCCAGATTGTTACAATTTAATACGGGAGTTAGTCATTTTTTATTCATTTCACTCCATTGTTTGGCGATTTTAAAGCTTCTTGAGAGGGGTTTTCCACCAAGCTTTTGGAGGTAAGTAATTCCTACTATATGTGAGTTAAATACTTAGTTTATGGGTAAATTAACATGTAAAGATTAGTTAAATTTATGGGATCAGAGGAAAACCCAAGGTTTGTATAAATGAGATATTTACCACGAATTTGACCATGAAACTTAGTAACAATCATATATTTATGTTCCTTGGTTCATGGGTAACAAATTTCTTCGCAAATTTTTGGAATCCGAGTACGTGAGTTCGAGGGTGAATTTTAGAAATCTTGCAATTTGGGTTGGGTAATCACTCTAATAGTGTTAATATGAACTTTTGAACCTATATTAATTAATTTTACCCTATTTGAATAGCTTTGGATTGTTCGACTCCGGTTTGAGGTTTGAGCACAATCTTGAGCTTGGAAGTAAGCTTTGGGACAAGGTAAGTCTCTTTTCTAATCTTATCTTGTAAGAGAGAATTTTCCCATTGTTGCACCTCCTTTTTACGCTACCCGCGAGGGCGCAA
The DNA here is from genome assembly GCA_026770625.1 of Nicotiana glauca. NCBI lineage: Eukaryota > Viridiplantae > Streptophyta > Magnoliopsida > Solanales > Solanaceae > Nicotiana > Nicotiana glauca. The sequence continues at coordinate 80,979 of MU706574.1, forward strand.
TGGTAAAGGGAGTTTTTCCAATTAAAGGACAATCGAAACGGAATTTATTTAATTAATTCAGAGTCGCCACTTGGGAGATTTATGGTGTCCCAAGTCACCGGTTGAATCCCGAATCGAGGAAAAGAATGACTCTGTTTAACAGTCTGCGCACCAGAAAT
>MU706580.1:3747-61724 GCA_026770625.1 Nicotiana glauca
TATCTCTTGTACTTCTGCTTTAGACTTGGTTGTATAGGATATTATTCAGACGTTTAGAGGCTTAGACTTGTGACACCAGATCTTGTTGGGCTGTTATTTCAGTTATTTTGTTTTCCGCACTCATCTTATCATTATGGTAACAGGAGATTTTTCTTAATTTAGAAATTTGAGTTAATAATTGGATTGGTTAGTGGGTAAATGGTCGGGCTTGCCTAGCAATGTGTTGGGCGCCATCACGACCAGGATTTGTGTCGTGTCATTAGGGTGCCCCTGTCTTGTTTGTGAAGAAGAAGGATGGTTCTATGCGTATGTGTATTGATTATCGCCAGTTGAATAAGGCTACAATGAAGAACCGTTATCCTTTGCCTCGTATTGATGATCTATTTGACTAGCTTTAGGGCGCATAGTATTTTCTAAGATTGATTTGCGCTCAGGTTACCATCAGTTAAAGATTCGGGAGCCAGATATCCCGAAGACTGCTTTCAGGACTCGGTATGGTCATTACGAGTTTCTTGTTATGTCATTTGGGCTGACCAATGCCCCAACAGCTTTTATGCATTTGATGCACAGTGTGTTCAGGCCATATCTCGACTCGTTCGTGGTTGTTTACATAGATGATATTCTTTTATACTCCCGGAGTCGGGAAGATCATGAGCAGCACCTGAGGACAGTGCTTCAGACCCTGAGAGAAGAAGTTATATGCAAAGTTCACAAAATGTAAGTTCTGGTTAGACTCTGTGGCATTCTTAGGCCACGTGGTATTAAGTGAAGATGTTCGGGTGGATCCGAAAAAGATAGAGGCAGTGCAGAGTTGGCCTAGACCCTCCTCAGCTGCAGAGATTCGCAGTTGCCTTGGCTTGGCAGGATACTACCATCATTTTATGGATGAGTTTTCATCGATTACAGCCTCTATGACTAGATTGACCCAGAAGGGTGCTCCATTTCAGTGGACAGAGGAGTGTGAGGCGAGCTTTCAGAAGCTCAAGACAACTTTGACTACGGCCCCAATTTTGATATTGCCTACTGGTTCAGGGTCTTATATAGTTATTATGATGCCTCACGGGTTGGTGTTGGAGCAGTGTTGATGCAGGACGGTAGGGTGATTGCATACGCGTCCAGACAGTTGAAGATACATGAAAAGAATTACCCTGTCCGCTACCTTGAGTTAGCAGCTATTGTTCATGCCTTGAAGATCTGCCGTCATTATTTGTACGGTGCGCCTTGTGAGATTTATATTGATCACCGGAGTTTGCAGCATATGGTCTAGCAAAATGATATAAATTTATGCCACAAAAGGTGGTTAGAGTTGCGGAAGGATTATGACATCACTATCCTGTATTACCCAGGCAAAGCTAATGTAGTGGCCGATGCTTTGAGTCGCCACGCAGAGAGTTTGGGAAGTTTGGCTTACCTACCAGTATCAAGATACCTATGGCAATGGATGTTCAGACCTTTACCAGCCAGTTGTGAGGTTGTATCTTTCAGAGCCTAGTCGGATTTGTAGCTCAGTGTCCCAATTATGAGCAGGTTAATTATGCGCACCACAGACTCGGTAGGTTTGTTCGAGCCGGGTGAGGTTAGATTATTGGGCATAAACTTGGTTCAGGATGCGTTGGAAAACTTTAAAGTGATTCAGGATAGACTCTGTATAGCCTCGTCCAGACAGAAGAGCTACGCGGACAAGAAGGTTTGTGATGTTTCATATATGGTTGGTGAGCGGGTTCTGCTTTGGGTCTCGCCTATGAAAGGCGTCATGAGGTTTGGGAAGAAAGGGAAGCTGAGTCCGAGGTTTATTGGCCCTTTCAAGATCTTGAGGCGAGTTGGGAGGTTGCTTATGAGCTTGCCTTACCTCCCAGCCTAGCCGGAGTTCACCTGGTATTCCATGTTTCGATGCTCCGATTGCAAGTGTTGGATTTCAGTTCACTCCAGTTGGACAAGAATCTATCCTATGTATAGGAGCTAGTGGCTATATTGGATAGGTAGGTCAGAAAGTTGAGGTCAAAGAGCGTAGCTTCAGTGAAGGTTCAGTGGCGGGGTCAGCCAGCCGAGGAGGCGACTTGGGAGGCCGAGCAGGATATGCGCAGCCAGTACCCTCATCTTTTCACTATTTCAGGTATGTTCTCTATGCTCGTTTGAGGACGAACGAATGTTTAAGTGTAGGAGGATGTAACGACCCGGCCGGTCATTTTTTGAATTTACGCCTCGGTCCCCCATTAACTGCTTCCCCTAAGTTCATTTATGCTATTTTGGTTTTCCGGGATGTTCGGTGTTAGGATTTAGAGTGTTTTGGGACATTTAGTCCCTAAATGAGAGCTTAAGAGTTAAAAAATAGTCTGTAATCAGAACAATGTGAAGACGGCCTCAGAATGGAAATCCGATGGTTCCGTTAGCTCCGTTAGGTAAATTCAGGGTTGGGAGCGTGTTCGGAATGTATTTTGGAAATCCGTAGCTCATTTAGGCTTGAAATGCCGAAGTTTGTAATTTTGAAGTTTTCGGTCCGATAGTGAGTTTTTGATCCGAGGGTCGGAATGGAATTTCGGAAGTTGCAGTAGCTTCGTCATGTCATTTGGGATGTGTGTGCAAACTTTTAGGTCATTCGGACAGGTTTTGGTTAGGTTTTTGATTGAAAGCACATTTGGAAGAAATTTGAGGTTCTTAGGCTTGAATCATTGACTAAATCGGGTTTCCGGTGTTGCTTTAAGTGTTTTCAAGATTGGTACAAGTTTGAATAAGGTATTAGGTGGTATTGGTATTTTTGGTCGAGGTCACGAGGGCCTCGGGATGAATTCGGGAGGTTAACGGAAAAGTTCGGAAGTTGAGAAGTAGCAGCTCTGCTGCTTTTGGTATCTTTTCGCTTCTGCGGCTTGGGAACCGCAGAAGCGGAGCCACAGAAGCGACCTTGGTCATCGCAGAAGCGAGATTGGCTTCCCCCTCAGGAACCGCAGAAGCGGTCAATATTCCGCATAAGCGGTACCGCAGGAGCGGTTGTGTATCTGCAGAAGCGGAATTTGGTCCCTTAAGTGAAAACCGCATAAGAGTTTGATTTTCCGCATAATCAGGACCGTACAAGCGGTCCCTTGTCTGCAGAAGTGGAAATAACTGTTGAGAATATAGTAGAATTGAGGGTTAAGTTTCAAAAGTTGGAAAATCAATTGAGAACTCGGTGAAAGGCGATTTTCATAGGGTTTTGAAGAGGAAATTAGTGGGTAACGTTTCTTTAATTCCTTCTAGTTATATTTCATCATTTTGTAGTTTATCCATCATTAAAAATTTGAATTCAGGGTTAAAAGTTGAAGAATTTGGTTAAAACTTCTTAGACCAAACTATTGGGCTTTGAGTGAGCAATTGACCTCTGATTTGGGAGATTTCTATATGGTTGGACTCGTGAGAGTACGAGGGTTCTGAAAATATGAAAATTATTCAATTCCGAGGTGCTGGCCGGAAGGGCATTTTGGTCATTTTACCTATTTTCGCGCCCTAGCTTTAATTTTAATAATGGAATAAGTTGTTTGCAATATTATTTGCGATATGTAATTGAATTGAATAGAATTGGGCCATTTGGAGTAGGATACTCATGGTAAGGGCGTGGTTCCTAGATATATTGAGCCGGTTCGAGGTAAGTGGCTTGTCTAACCTTGTCTGGGGACCTTTTCCCCTTAGGACATGATCTTTGAATATTTGAATGATGCGTATGTGAGGTGACGAGCGCGTACTTGAGATAATTGTTGTAAACCTGTTTCTACTTGAAGTATTTAAATTGAGATTTCCTGTTTACTTGTTTATTTTAGACTGTTAGTTTAAATCTGTGCTAGCTTAGAGAAGCATGTCTAGCTGACTTACTTGCTTAACTATTTAACTGTACTATTTGTATTCTGTGAAGCATGTTAGGCTAGAAATTACTATTACTTGTACTGATTTTAGCATTTATTTTGAGATTTTGAGTTGTTGTTATTGTGTGTTTAATTTGGGACTATGGGACGGTTTTCCGGGAGATCCCCCTGTACTTGATATATTCTGGATTGAAGGTGCGGGATACCAAGAGATCCCCGACACATGTATTTCTATATATTGAGTTACCAAGAGATCCCCGGTTTACTTATTGAGGATACCAAGAGACCCTCGGGATACCAAGAGATCCCAGGCACATGTATTTCTATATATTGGGATACCAAGAGATCCCCGGTTTACTTATTGAGGATACCAAGAGATCCTGGGGATACCAAGAGATCCCTCGCACATGTATTTCTATATATTGGGATACCAAGAGATCCCCAGTTTACTTATTAAGGATACCAAGAGATTCTCGGAATACTAAGAGATCCCCGGCACATGTATTTCTATATATTGGGATACCAAGAGATCCCCGGTTTACTTATTGAGGATACTAGTAGATCCTCGGGATACAAAGAGATCCCCGGCTATTATTCCTTGTTAAGAGCAGTATTCCTTGTATTGTTACCCTTGCTTCCTACTACTCTTCTTCCTTATTTATCCTGTTTAGATTCCCGCTGTAGACTTTATTTAAACTGTTTCCGTTATCTTATTATTTATTATGTTTTATCTCAGTAGGGCCCTGACCTTCCTCGTCTTTACCCAACCGAGGTTAGGCTTGGCACTTACCGAGTACCGCTGTGGTGTACTCATGCCCTTCTGCACATATTTTTTTCATTTGTAGATTATCCAGTTAACTCTACTCAGGCGCACTATCCTTGAGGTGAGGAGTTATACGGAGACTTCGAGGTAAATCTGCCGCGTCCACAAACCAGGAGTCTATTCTATTCCAGCTTTAGTATCTACTTTATTCCTTTCTCTCTGTTGTTTAGACATTCGGGAGTTAGAGCGGTGTTTTACGTTTCTATTATCCTGTTATTCCCGTGAGTTTTCGGGTTTTGGGATTGAGTTGTAGACTTCCGCATTTTCTTTTGGATTGTATAGGCTGATCGGCCTTATATGCAGTCATTATTTTACATATGTTCAGTTTTAAGTAATTATTCCGCAAGTTATATTAATTTTTTGCATTTTTGGGCTTACCTAGTTGTAGGAACTAGGTTCTATCACGGCATGTTCATGGAGGGTGAACTGGGGTCGTGACAATTCCATGACCAAATACAATTAAGAGTGTTCAAGGAACCTCATTCACTTAACATAAAGTAGAGTACAACTCCCAACCCAAATAGAAAATCAACAAGAAAAGATCAAGTTATTTTTAGAAATCATTTGATAAAGAAAGTACCCTTTTCAATTAAAGTAAAATATCGAATGAATTATTACCTTTAATACGAGAAATCAATAAATCAAAAACATAGAAAAAATGCCTTTTTAAGTAAAGTACAACCTCAAACGGTTTAAGTACAATTTAGCTGAGAAATCAATTGAGTTAAAAATGTAACAATTGTTGAAATTTGAAGTATTGCATATATATAAAAACAAATAGGGCGAGGTATTGTCAACACTATGGATTCCCACACAAAGGGTCACAGCCCTAAAGGAATCTAAACCATTAAAACACTTGAATTGATAACAACAATTACAGCGGAGACAAAATAATCACAAAGGAGTACAACGGTCAGGGCCCTACTGAGATAAAATAAGATATAAGGTATGACGGATAAGATATGCAATTCAGTTGCAAGCTGACAATAAAAATGTTAATACGAGAAAGTAAGGAATGCAATAACCGAACAGAGGCTAAAACAATCACTACAATAATAACCGGGGGTCTCTCAGTATCCCGAGGATCTCTTGGTATCCTCAATTTGTACCAGGGATCTCTTTGTATCCTCATTACATACTAGGGATCTTTTGGTATCCTGAGGATCTCTTGGTATGCTCATTACATACCAGGGATCTCTTGGTATCCTCATTATATATTAGGGATCTCTTGGTATCCCGAGGATCTCTTGGTATCCTCATTACTCTGACGACCCGGCCCATTGTCATGTGAGTTACCACCCCGTTTTCCCCATATTATGTTGTTCTATGCTTCAATATTAGTATTTGAATGAATCGGATAGAATTGAATTGGTTTTAGTTGGAAATGAGGCACTTAGCCTCTTAGAAGGAAGCTTATTTTGGAAAAGTCAACCGGAAGTTGACTATATAGTTAGAAGGCTCGGATGTGAATTTCGGTGATTTGACTAGCTTCGGGGGATGATTTGTGACTTAGGAGTGAAATCGAAATTGAATTTGGAGTTCCGGTGTAGAATTAGGCTTGAATTGGCGAAGTTGGAATTTTGGCGAATTCCGGTGGATAGGTGAGATTTTGATCCGAGGGTCGGAATGGAATTTTGAGGGTTGCATTAGATCCGTTAGGTGATTTTGGATATGTCTATAAATTTTCAGGTCATTCGGACATCGTTTGGTCGGGTTTTTGATCGAAAGTGCATTTCGGAAGTTCTTGAAGAACTTAGGCTTTGATTTGGTGAAATTTGATGATTTTGATATTAATGATAGTGTTTTGATGATTGGAACAAGTTTTAATAAGGTTGTTGGATTTCTTGGAGTTTTTGGTTGAGGTCCCGGGGGCCTCGGGGTGAGAACGGGTGTTAAAACGAGAAGTTTTTGAATTTGGCTTCAGGTGTGTTTTGCTGTCAGCTGGTATTTCCGCTTGCGAAAATGGACCGCAGAAGCGGATGAAGGAGCGCAGAAGTGAGTTTGGCTTGGGTGGTGAAGTTGCACAGAAGCAGAACATGAACCGCATAAGCGGGGCCGCAGGAGCGGAGTATTGACCGCAGAAGCGGACTTATGGATCCGCAGAAGCGAGTTTCTGTGTCGCAGAAGCGGTCGTGGAAAATTAAGTGAAAAGCCGCAGAAACGGATAATTGGGCACAGAAGAGATACCGCAGAAGCGGTTATGGGAACCGCAAAAGCGAAAATCAGGCCTATGTTATAGTGAACAATGTTCACAAACTTGGAAAAAAGAAGAAAACAATTTGGTCTTCAAACGAGAGGCGATTTTGTGCGATTTTGAAGAGGATTCGAAGGGATATCATTAGGTATGAATATTTGGACTTGGAATATGTTATTATGGTGTAAAAACATTGATTTAATCACTGAAATTCAAGGATTTAAGGGTTAAAAATGGTGGTTACGGCTTGAAACCTAAGAAAGTGTAAACTTGGAATTTGAGGGGCCAAATGGACTCCGATTTTGATGAATTTGATATGGGTAGACTCGTGGCGAGTCTAGGAGTCCGGTAATGTGAATTTCTTAATTTTTCGAGAAGTGGGCACGGGGCTCGGGTTTTGCTAGTTTCGAGATTTTTGATATTTTTCGATTGTTTTCGATTGGGTATTGTTTCCTTAGCATATTGTAATGCATTCACTTTCATTTTGGTTATATTCGACGCGCGTGGAGGCTGAATTGAGGGGCAAAGGCGTCGCGAGCTAGAGATTTCACCGGTTCGAGGTGAGTAATACTTGTAAATGATATCCTGAGGGTTTGAAACCCCGGATTTGCACATCATAGTGCTGTATTGTGGTGACTTGCACGCCAGGTATGAGCGTGGGGTAGAGCACCGTTGGGGATTGTGACTTGGTCCGTCCCGGTTGTTGATTTTACTGCGTGATTGACTGAAAACTACTTGATGCTATCATGATTTGGGCTGATTGGCATATTTTGGGCTTCGTGCCGATTATTTGAATCCTTCGGGGATTAATATCACTGTTTTTGCATTACTGTGCATATTTTTTTTATCTCGGTCCATGGTTTAAAATACTGTTTTGAAAAATCAGCCATCTTTCTAAGATTTGAAAACTTAAATGATATTTTACTGACATTTTTAGCTGAGAACTGCTAATTTATTATTGCCCAAGGGGCTTATGTGCATTTTCGGACTGAGTATGGATCGGGCTGCGCACCGCAGCAGTGTTATGTGTGCATTCTGGACTATGCATGGATCGGGCTGCACGCCGCAGCGATGTGATATTGATATTGCGCTTGGGCTGTAGGAGCCCCTCAGGAGTCTGAACCCCCACAGTGAGCGCGGGTACCCAAATGGATCGGGTTGTACGCCGCAGCGGTCATGTGCATTGCATTGCATTCACGCATTGATTCCTGTTTGTACTACGTGGCATGACATTTAGCACTCTCATATCATTGACATCCATGTTATTTCTTGCACTGTGTACCAGATACCCCTGGTGTTATCTGTAAATAGAGTGCTGTGCCCGAGGGGTTGACTTGTGTGCGGACTTGCACTACCTGATATCGCATTCATATGCTTAATGTTGGAAAAAGAATATTTTTAAAGGAGATTTTTAAACTGAGCTAGATGTTTCTAACGGATTTTCACGTTTTTGCTATTTTGTTCAAAAGGTTGTACTGTACTATATAGCATGATGGAGTGCTCTTACGTGATTTCTTACCGTTCAGTTATTATTTACACTTATTACCACTGAGTTGGAAGTACTCACTTTACTCCCTGCACCATGCATGCAGATCCAGGTACCTCGGGAGTTTAGCTGAGTTTTTGCTAATTTCAAAGTTTATCCGTAGTTGTCGAGGTACCTGCCTGACGTCCGCAGGACCCGACTCCTCCCCTATCTCTTTTATTATCTTTCCGCAGTTTTGAGACATTTTATTATTTGGAGTCTTGTCACACTGTATTGTTAGAGGCTCTAAACTCAAGACCCTCAGGTCTTTGGGAGTATATTCCGTGTTATCGTGATATTCAGCTTAATCTTTTAGCTTCATTGTTGTTAATGATATTTAAATAATTGGTTTTGAGCTTCATGCTCGGGTTGAGAGTGTAAATGGTCGGGCTTGCCTAGCTGTTGTGTTGGGCGCTATCACGATCGGGATTGGGGTCGTGACAATTACATACTAGGGATCTCTTGGTATCCCGAGGATCTCCTGGTATCCTCATTATATACTAGGGATCTCTTGGTATCCCGAGGATCTCTTGGTATCCTCATTACATACTAGGGATCTCTTGGTATCCCGAGGATCTCCTGGAATCCTCATTATATACTAGGGATCTCTTGGTATCCCAAGGATCTCTTGGTATCCCGAGGATCTCTTGGTATCCTCAATTTATGTGTAGGGGGATCTCCCGGGAATCTAACCCGTAGTCCCAAAGTAAATACACAATGCAACCACCAGAATTAATAGTTACATCACAACAGAAGGATCGGATATCGCCGCAATACATGTAACAACAAAAAATGACAATAATACAAGGTAATACAAGTAAATCAACTGAGGGGCTGTAAATCTCGAGAAAATAGTAGAACCAGGTCAAAGGAGTAACCACAGAAAAGAATATTGGCATAAGGGAAACAGTGCAATAACGGGAAAAACTAACACGTAGCAACGATCCCACAATATACAAGTCGATAATAAGAAAATCAACACGAGTCAAGTAGTTATGAAAAATAGGAGAGGCAAAACTCTTTAATTAAGTCAAATAGGAGTCACATTAATCAAAGTATAAGACTCACGGGCATTCTTGACACCAACGTATAGATACTCGTCACCATGCATGTATGTCGTACTCAACAAATAATACATAACAATTATGACACAACTGCTAATCCCTCAAGCTAAGGTTAGACCAAACACTTACCTCGCTTTATAACTAATTCAAAATTCCAACAAGCCTTTGCCTCGCGAATTCGTCCGAAGCTTCAAATCTAGTCATCATAATTCAATATACTCAATATAAATCGTACGAATTAATTCCATATGAAAATACTAATTTTTCAATGAAAGCCCGAAATTTAAGTCAAGATTGCCTATGGGGCCCACATCTCCAAATCCGACAAAACTCACAAAATCTGACAACCCATTCAACCACGAGTCTAACCATACCAATTTTACCAAAATCCGACATCAACTCGACCTCAAATATTCAAATTAAATCAAGAGGGTTTTCAAGATTTTGCCAACTATAATCACCAATCAAATGTTAAAAACAATGATGGATTCGAGTAATCTAACCAAAATCGAGTTAAGAACACTTACCCCGATGTTTTCCTTGAAAATCTCTCGAAAAATCGCCTCACCCGAGCTTCCTTGGTCCAAAAATAGAAGAGTGAGACGAGTTTGGACTTTATTCTGCTGCGCAGGGATTTGTTCATTGCGTTCGCGAAGAACGAAATTCCAAAAAATTATTTTCTAAACTCTGCTCGGACAGACTCTAGTATAATGGTCACAACTCTTTTTACACAACTCCAAATTACTATTATAATAGTTTTCTGGAAACTAGATTCAAAGATCTACAACTTTCATTTTTTAAATCATCCCCAAATTCATTGTAGATTGAGAGATTTGAGCCTCTGAAGTAAGACCTGCACAACAGAATTCTTTCTTCTTCGGGAACGCGAGGCACTCTTCGCAAACGCGAAGAACAACACCAGATACCAGCTTCAGCTATTGCAAAACAGCCCGAAATGATCCGACACCACCCCGAAACACACCCGAGGCCCCCGGGACTTCAATCAAACATGCCAACCAATCCTAAAACCTCATTTAAACTTGTTCCAATCTTCAAAACGCTCAAACCAACATCAAAACACAAATTTTACATCGGATTCGAGCCTAAGAATTCCAAAAACTCTCAAATTACGTTTTTGATCAAAAAGTCTATCAAACCTCGTCCGAATGATCTGAAATTTTGTACACACGTCACATTCAACACTACGAAGCTAATCCAACTTCTAGAATTCCATTCCGGCCCTCGGATCAAAATCTCACAATCGAACCGGAAACTTTAAAAATTCAACTTTCGGCATTTCAAGCCTAAATTAGCTACGGACCTCCAAAATACAATCTGAACACGCTCCTAAACTAGAAGTCACCCAACGGAGCTAACGGAACCTTCAGAATTCCGTTTTGAGGTCGTCTTCACATTGTTTCAACTACGGTCAAATTTCTAGAACTTAATCTCTCATTTAGGGACTAAGTTTCCCAAAACTCTCCGAAACTCCAAATAATTCATCCCGAAAACTCACAATGGATAAAACAAACACGGGGAATGCAGTTAATAGGGGATCGTGGTAGAAATTCTTAAAATGACCAGTCGGGTCATTGCAAAGACATAGTGAAGGTTCGTGGAATATTGTTAAGAAACCCAAGAAGAGCAACTAGGACATGACTATGGAGAATATGAAGACACTCTGTGAATTTTTTGAATAGAGAATAACTTGTAAACAAAAAACTAAAATTTTCTTTCTTTTAAAGGATGTAAGTGAAAACAAAATTGGATTACATGAATATACATTATTTTGTGTGATTTATGTGATGTATTTTAAATTTTTGTTCTATTTGTATTAATTAGTTTTTTAGTATACTTGGATCGATTCAAATATGCTAAACTTCAGCATGAAATAAATAACTGCTGCTTTTTAAGCTGAAGTTTTGGTTAAAAGTCATATCAAAAGTGTCAAATATAGGACAAAAACTTAAGCTTTTTTTGTGTAAGTTATTTGAAAAAGCTTTAAGACAAAAAATATCAAGTCCAGGACAAAAACTTTAGCTTATCAAGTGATGAAGTTTTTAGAAATGAACTAAATAACTTCAACACATGGAGCTGTAGTTATTTGAAAAAGATTTACGACAAAAACTATCGAGTCCAGGAGAAAAACTTCAGCTTATCAAGTGCTGAAGTTTTTAGAAATGAACTAACTAACTTCGAAACATTGAGCTGAAGTTTTTGAAAAATCATTTACAATAAAACTATTGAATGCACAATGCAAAACTTCAGCTTATTATGGGCTGAAGTTTTAGAAATGAGCTAAATAACTTTAGCACATTGGGCTGAAGTTTTTGAAAAAGCTTATGAAAAAAACTTCAGCATGTTTTGGTATTTTTTTAAGTTGATACTTATTTTTTTTCCATTTACTATCTACTTTTTGTCTTTTGTCACCTATTTCATCTTTCATTTAAATTTGTTTGACCATACAGTAAATGATCTGAAAAGTTATATTTCAGGCTGGAGTTATTTTTTTATTATAGAAAAATTGCGGGCTTATTAGGGCTGAAGTTACATTTTTTTTTTGTATTTACCACTTACTTGTTTTATCGCCTACTTATCTTGTTTCATTCAATTTTTCTGAACGTAAAATAGTAAAAATACCTGAAAAGTTACTTTTACATTTATAGATGTTAAATTGATTAGGTGAACTCTTTGTCTATATTAACAATCTCTTCACTTAAAAATTTCATAGTCATCATAGACTTCCATCATATTTCTTTAAATTTATATTCATCCTTAGTCTTTCAGCTTTTGTTAAAGAAAGAATGTCTGGTGCAAGCGGAAGTAGGAAGCCTAATATGGACGAAATTATGCAGAAGTGGGAAGTTTGAGTGGTACAATAACAAACCGATGGCAAATCTTATGCTTTTGTGGGATCAAATAAAGGCTGATTGGGAGAGAATTAAACCATACTTCTTTGCCAATGAATCATTCCAGAATAGGCTTAACCTAGAACGTAGTTGTGGAGGTTATTCAACCTCGTTTGACATGGTTGTGAAGCAGTTTGATAGTTTTAAGTTTCCCATTGGGGACAACTATTCCAAGCTGCAAAACAACCTGAAGACTCTTCTTTCTCTTATCGACAGAGTAATCGTCAAACAAAGTCAGCTGCGTGATGAATTTAACAAGTTAAAGGATGATATTGTTAGACTTTGTGGTCTTTTGCCTGAGTACCCTATAGTTATCTCCGATACAGATGATGATGAGATATTTAGAGAAATTAAGGAGTACTGTGATGATAATGATGATGATGATGATGATGGTGATTGTTAGTGTTTGTAATCCTTTTTTTATGTTTTAATGCGGTGCTTTTTTGTTTACTTCAGCCTAGAGAGCTGAAATTTTTAGGTTCATTTTGTATAACTTCATCCCCGTGAGCTGAAGTTTTGTTTGGACTTTGTGTGTTGTTCTCATCTCTTTTTGTATCAATGTAATTCTCATCCTCTTTCTTATTACCTTTTTATTGCATTATCCTTGTTAGTTTTTGGTATTTGCTTTATACTTCTTAGTTGGTTTTTATGTTTAGTTTTTGTAATTCTTTTTAATGTTTTTATGCTGTACTTTTTTGTTTACTTCAGCATATTCATTAGATAATATGCTGAAGTTATTAAGTTCATTTTCTATAACTTCACATTAGAGATGCTGAAGATTTTATTTATACATGCGTTTCTTTTGTGTGCTATACACGTATATCGGTGTGTGAGGTGTGTGTATGTATGTGTGTGAGTGTGTGAGTGTGTGTGTGTCTGTTAAGGATATGTATTTCATATACAACCTGAAGTTATTTCTCGCAGAAGTCATTCCGTACTTTTTTAAAATGCAACTAAACTTGTAAGCGTGCGCAACAAAAATGAGTGATTTGTACTTTAGCAGAATATAAAATAGTCCACGAGCTTTTTTTTAATTCCTATGAAAAAAATCACATTTCAAATATGTCATACAATAATGAATGTCTAAATTCAGACCAAGGATTATTGAAGGTTGGAGTATTTTTCAGTGTGTTTCTTGGAATATGGATGAGGTGCTGGAGAAGACAAGCAAGTTGTTCTGTTATGCCCAACCTGTTTACATTGACTGCATTTGATGGACTTGAATGGTACTGATTCAGCCACAGGTATATGCCTCTTCTTTTGTCTTCCTTTTAAAATCTCTACATCAGGAGGTTTTGTGATCTCATATTGTACATTTTGTGGTATATCCCATAATTTTTTATCTCCCGCGCTATTCACATGTCCTTCATATGTTTCAACCATGTTTCCTTTGAATACCAATTTGAGCAGTAATCAGATTTCTGCAAATATCTCTTATTAATAGCAGCAATTTCACGTAGAGAGGGCAATTCATCAAGTTGGAATTTCAGGCAGTCACAAGTTCTCTTCTTTAAGTCCACAATGAATTCGATTCCTTCACTATTTATTCTGAACAACATTGAATCAAGGTTGAACACCTCACAAGGAATAAAAAATTAAGACAAACTATATTAGTGTATTGTTGGTTCAAAAAGAAAAAGTATGAAATTTTTTAAATGTAAGCAATAAACCACATCAACGGATATAAAAAGCTGAAGTTAATAAATACACTCACAAACATTTTGCAAGCCAAGTCCATCTTCTTAGTCATCTCTTCTTCTGCCCATATTGCTACTCTTTGAAAAGTTTCATTTGCCTTTTTTCTCCGTTCATAAAACCACTCTCCCAACTTTTCTTGGATGAAATCTAACATTCTTAAAATAGGCATTTCTCTCCCCTTTAGTAAAGCGGAATTCATTGATTCTACCATGTTTGTTATTAGCATATCATAACGTCATCGTGGGAACCACGATCGAGCCCATCTCTCTGGAGGCTCTTCCATTATGTAATTGTATGTTTTCTTGTCAATACTTTTGAGTTGGGACATTAATTGATTAAAATCTTCACGTTTGTATGACCTTGAAACACTTTGAAAAAGATTTATCGCCGTATCTTTTGCATGTCTTTGCTTTAAATTTTTCTCAAAATGATAAAGGCAGATATGTCACGACCAAACCCCGCTCCGGTCATGATGGCGCCTCTCGTGAAGACAAGGCCAGCTAGTCCATTTCAGAACACCACTTAAAGCAGTTAATCAGTTATATAACAGTTCGAATATAAATTAATGATATTAATTAATATAATTACAACCCAATACAGCCCGACCGGGGTATCACAAGTCATGAGCATCTATAAGAATGAAATCCCCACTTTACAGTCTAGAAATACACCTAGTAATAATAATGAATAAAATAAATGGACTGTGGTGCTGCAAATGCTGGCAGTCACCTCGTTAAAACCTTTACAACTCTGCCTCCACGCGGCCAATACCCGCTACCGGGTGAATAAGTACCTGCAACTGCACGCGAGGTGCAGGGAGTAAAGTGAGTACTCCAACTCAGTGAGTAATAAAGGTAAATAATAACTGAGCAGCAAGGAATCACGTAAAGCAACCAACTTGCTGTATAGAAGCCGGGTATAATTTTCTTTGAAAAATACTAAAATCTGTGATATCTTTAGAAATGCCATTGCTCACTCAAATCTCATTTGAAAATGGTATTTTCAATAATTACAAAAACGATTTCAAAATAGTTAGTGCTGATAAGCACGAAAAATCCGCCCCTCAGGCACAAATACCACCAGTATAGCAGGTAAAAAGGTAATTAAATATGCAAGATGAGCACAAAAAAGTTTGCCCCTCGGGCACATCTATAAAACAGTACCAGCCCTTCGGGCTCAATATCAATCGCTCAGAATAGTATCAGCCCCTCGGGCTCAATATCAATCGCTCAGAATAGTATCAGCCCCTCGGGCTCAGTATCACATCACTCAAAACAGTATCAGCCCCTCGGGCTCAGTATCACATCACATGGTTACCCGCGCTCACTGTGGGTGTGGACACTCTAGAGGAGCTCCTATAGCCCAAGCGCTATCATAATAAGGACTGGAAGCCTATACATATCAATATGAGCATGAAAGCCTTCTCACAATAAACTTGAGGCCTGAAAGCCTCCTCACAATACACTCGAGGCCTGAAAGCCTCCTCCCAATACACTCGAGGCTTGAAAGCCTCCTCATAATACACTTGAGGCTTGAAAGCCTCCTCAAAATACCCTCGAGGATTGAAAGCCTCCTCACAATACACTCGAGGCCTGAAAGCCTCCTCACAATACCCTCGAAGCCTGAAAGCCTTCTTACAATACCCTTGAGGCCTGAAAGCCTCCTCACAATACCCTCGAGGCATGTAAGCCTCCTCATATCACTCAACATATCCTCACATATGGCCATCAACCTCAATCAGTCCAAAAATAATCATAAACCCATCGGGCATCAGTAAAACAATAATGCTCAGCTCAAACAATGGTTCAATATCAGTTAAAAACTCAAGGTTGAGTAAAAATATACCTGAGTTCATGAAAAAGTGTAATTCAAATGGACTGAATTCAAATAATATTTCAAATAGTGAGGAAAACAATGATGATAGATCACAAGGAGTTCAAACAGTCGGCAATAAGCCCTAAGTATGGCAATAGGCCCAAGTCATAGTGAAATACGCGGTAAAATCAACAACCGGGATGGACCAAGTCACAATCCCCAACGGTGCTCTACCCCACGCTCTCTATCCGGCGTGCAAGTCACCTCAATATAGCACTATGGGTGCAAATCCGGGGTTTCAAACCCTCAGGATATCATTTACAATCATTACTCACCCCGAACCGGTTAAATCTCTAGCTCACGACACCTTTGCCCCTCGAATTGACCTCCTCGTGCGTCAAATCTTATCAAAACCACAAGGAATACGTCACAATAGGCTAATGAATCATAACCCAATCGAAAGGACTCAAAAAATATCAAAAATCACGAAGTTGGCAAAACCCGAGCCCCGGGCCCACTTCTCGAAAAATTACAAAATTCACATCATCGGATTCCTCGTCTCGCCACGAGTTCATACATATCAAATTTACCAAAATCGGAGCTCAAATCCCAAATTTTCATTTCAAAAGCCAACCCCTAGTTCTTCCAATTTTACTCAAATTTCCATGGATTTAAAGGTTGATTCTTCAATAAAATGATGTTTCTAGGCCATAGGACACACCTCCAATCAATTCCCGTTGAAACTCTCTTCAATTTCTTCAAAAAATCTCTCAAGGTGCTCAACAATGGAGGAAAATGGACCAAGCTTCGCGGATGAAATGATATAAAAACCCTTCTGTCCAGGTGTAATTTACCCTACACGAACGCGGCTCTCAGCCCATGAACGTGAAACTTCGGGACCTTCAACTACGCGAATGCGTCCCTATGGCCGCGATCGCGATGAACAAATACTCAGGGCCTTATTTTCCTTATACGCGAAAGCGTGATATACACCGCGAACGCGATCCTTCGCCTTCTAGAACTAAGCGAACGCGACCCTACGCTATACGAATGCGAAGACCAAATTTTAGGCCTCTCCAATTTCCTCTACGCGTTCGCGACATCACCCACGCGAACGCGAAGGGCAAATCTCTGCAACACCAATAGCTTAAAACCTGCAACCTTTTGAGTCCAAAAATGGACCCGAAATCTCCCCGAGGCCCCCAGGACCTCAACCAAAAGCACCAACACATCCTAAAACATTATTCAAACTTGTTTCAATCATCAAAACACATCAAACAACACTAAAATCATCAATTCTCATCGGATTCAAGCCTAAGTTTCTTCAAAACTTCCGAAATATGCATTCGATCAAAAGCCCAACCAAAACACCTCCGAATGACCTGAAATTTTGCGCACACATCCAAAATCATCTAACGGAACTATTGCAAATCTCGAAATTCCATTCTGACCTCCGGATCAAAATCTCACCTACCAACCGAAATCAGCCAAAATACTAACTTCGCCAATTCAAGCCTAATTCTACACCGGACCTCCAAAACCAATTTCGATCGCACTCCTAAGTCACAAATCATCTCCCGAAGCTAACCGAATCACCGAAAATCACATCCGAGCCCTATCACTCATAAGTCAACGTTCGATTGACTTTTCCAACTTAAGCCTTCCTTAAAGAGGCTAAGTGCCTTATTTCTACCAAAACCAATCCGAATCAACTATAACACACCAAATACTGATAATGAAATGTGAAGAAGCATAAAATGGGGGAAATGGAGGGGTAACTCATGAGACAACGGGTCAGGTCGTCACATCCTCCCCAACTTAAACTAACGCTCATCCTCGAGCGCTCCCAGGGTTGTCCTAGAAGCCAAACAATAGCTGAATAACCTTATCAAGCATATACCCGGGGGTGATCATGCGTCACCCTATCTCATATAGGTCCGATAGCACAACATAGCTTAAATTACCCAATTCAGTCTAGCCCATAAATCATAGAACTACCTTTTCACTTCTAAAATCATCAACACGATCAAAACCTCACACCTATACTCTGAATAGTCTCGGACCAGCTGTAATAACCCATACCTGTAGCCTCAGGTGCAATCACATGATATACTACATAACCCAAATACTCAAAACGATAATTTCTTTCCATAGTAGTTGCCCACAACAACCAAATACCGAGAGATAATCCCTTATTAGCTAAAGTCTTATTTCAACACTTCCATATACTGCCAACGATAAATGGGACACGCATCAAACCATAACCATTTCCAAGATCAACCACTCATGAAGCCACCTCCCTTTTGACTAATAGCACAACAGATTTCCGAGCCTTCCTCGATATTATCCTTCTAATAAGCTAAAATCAAATCTGTTCATATTTATTAATGACTCCAACGATCACATCGAATCCAACACACCACTCTGGTGACATGACACCTCAACATAGGCCTAAGCCATAACTTGCATACTATGCGCACCAATAAGAAATGGTCTGAACATACTCAAATCATGAAAACTGACTCAAACGAAAGAGCTGTACCTCAAGCTCATCATTACCATCACCACACAAGGCAGAGACCCCATCTCACATCATAGAAATAGAACACCTGAATCTACCCCGAAAGGTCATATCTCCATGTGGCCTCGCTACAATGCGCGATCTGATTCAAACACTGAGACAACCAGTCTACCCCCCAATATCATATCCAAAAACTAATATACCAAGAAAAGAAAGATCCACTCGGGTCTCCAAATCCCAATAGTCGCTAACGGTACTAATACACACAATCCGCAACCACTACACAGTCTATACCTGAGAACTCCCAGTCTCTAACTCCATATAGCACACGAATCACTGTGCCTGATCCCAAATTCCGCAGTATGAATACATATTACACCTCGAGTACCCAAATCATTCCAGGAAAGATATTCTAAAATTCCCCTATGCCATCAAACAAACTCAGATATCAGCAGTCGGTCTAGCAAGAAAGTGCTGCAATACTACTGAAATATCATCAGTCTAAAGACATTACCCCTTTCCGAGACAAATACTCTCGTCAAATCACTTCCAATTAGCAGTATCATTTCCTTTGTTATCTGAGGCTACTCTTTACTTAGGAGTTTTATGAACTTCTTTTCAGAACTGAACTGTAACTCACCTAGCAACTTCCACTGATCCCATTTGGAAGAAAATCATTACACATTCCATGCTTCGCATACCCATAGAAAATATATTCATCTCCAAACCACGGTAAAACCCAACAAGGACTCTCTACCCCAATTCCATGTGCACAAGTTAAACTGTCAGGACTGAATCCTTCTACCCAAACCAAGCTAAGAAAGCTGCCAAAGCTCGAGAGCATTACTGCAAAATGCCTATAAGGCTCATTACCTCGAACACATATGAATAATTAATCATACCCTTACCATACCGATTCGGTCCACTAACAAGCTACTTTATTTATCTAGGTTTCCTTCTAATTCATTTTCAATTTGATATTCCCTCTTGCTGTAGCACCACAGTTCCTCAACCCAGGCTCACTACACGAGACCCAAGCACAAGACTGTCTAAGACCCATAAGCCACTGAATACTCTCTCAAATGTTCCCAGAAATACCATATTCTAGAATACTTTACTTGAAGAACTTCCTGCGAATCTGAATTCGTTACCATTAATTTCCAGATACCGATACATAGGATCCCATAATCAACATAAAAATACCACAAGTCTTGACCCTTTTCCAATGAAAACACAGTCTCTACCCACATACACTACCTTAAGACACCCGATAGCTACATGTAGAATCTTGAACACATTAAAACCATTCTCGAGAGTCATTCACTCTTATTCAAATTGAAAATTACCTGACCCAACGAACAGAGTCACTCGTGCCTTATTGGCACTCTGATAACACAAAATGAGATCTTCGTCCCAATACAAACAAACATCTTCTTGCTCCATGCACCGAGCATTTTTACCAACAACATCTTAAGACATCCTCTGATCATGCACATCTACGAGGCACCATATAACCTTTGTCAAAAAATTTCTTTTACTCTAGCCATAGCTGGCTCACCCGCACGCTCCAACTAAAGCCAACATAGCACATGCCCGCACAATTAACTAATTGATAGCAAACTCCCCAACTTGGCTCGAAGCCATATTTCAAGACACACTCAACAACTAATAACACTTTTACTCTAATGATGCCACAATACCATAGTGAGATTAAACTCAAATCATTTACAAGTTTGTGGAAACACAGTTCATCTAGTACTATAATCCCCTGCAAATCTCGCATTTATCCCCACATCAATTTAGTCCACTCTCTTAAGCGACTCAAATTTTTCTAATTTCCACACGTACCCTTCAGTTACACATGAGATCTCCTAACATACACACAAGGGATCGTACCACTTAAGAACACTCCGCAGGAGATAACCCACCTACTTCGCCTCAATTTAACATTTCCGCATACCTTCCACCGTCATACACATTACACAGTCATTTAGTCTTCCTGGGTCTGAACTCATTCCGCCACATGTAATGCACTTCGCTCCCCAACTAGGAGACACAAAAAAAAAATTCTTCACACGCCCATAGTTCGGGCTACACATCAAATCACAATAGGAATCGAATTACTTAACAGTTCATCTATAATCCAGCAGACTTCTTCATCATTACCAAGTCATATAAATACATCTCGCAGTACTAACATACTCATCACATGGATATCCAACTGCCGTTCCGGCTAATAGGGACAATACCGAACATATAAGTTCAAATCACCTGCTCACACAATCAGCACCTCGGTGCTCAAGCCATAGTCAAGGATCCGGCCTCAAGTCCTCCAGACTAGCCCAACATCGATCTCACAGAGATCACATCTTGCCCCTCGATCGGGGGAATCACAAACCATCAAAGCGTATATAATACTGAGCGCTCAAGTGTGCACATAGACGTGTGGAAGGAATTTCAAGAGTTTCTTTTCAAGCTGAATCAAGGACGCACGATAAAAATTCAAGAATGTGAAGTTTTCCTAAGGGTTCTGTAGCCTCTCGAGGATAAATACAGACGTCTCCGTACCGATCAGTGAGACTCTACTAAACCTGTTCATGACTCATGAGACCTAGTAACCTAGGCTCTGATACCAACTTGTCACGACCGAAACCCCGCTCCGGTCATGATGACGCCTCTCGTGAAGACAAGGCCAGCCAGACCATTTCATAACACCACTTAAAGCAGTTAATCAATTATATAACAGTTCGAATGTAAATTAATGATATTAATTAATGTAATTACAACCCAATACAGCCTGACCGGGGTGTCACAAGTCACGAGCATCTATAAGAATGAAATCCCCACTTTACAGTCTAGAAATACACCGAGTAATAAAAATGAATAACATAAATGTACTGTGGTGCTGCGAACACTGGCAGTCACCTCGCTAAAACCTTTACAACTCTACCTCCACGCGGCCAATACCCGCTACCGGGTGAATAAGTACCTGCAACTGCATGCGAGATGCAGGGAGTAAAGTGAGTACTCTAACTCAGTGAGTAATAAAGTTAAATAATAACTGAGCCGCAAGGAATCACATAAAGAAACCAACATGCTGCATAGAAGCCGGGTACAATTTTCTTAGAAAAATACTGAAATCTGTGATATCTTTAGAAATGCCTTGTCTCAGTCAAATCTCTTTTGAAAATAGTCTTTTCAATAATTACAAAAACGAGTTCAAAACAGTTAATGCTTATAAGCACGGAAAATTTGCCCCTCGGGCACAAGTACCACAGTATAGCACGTAAAAAGGCAATTAAATATGCAAGATGAGCACATAAAAGTCCGCCCCTCGAGCACATCTCAAAAATATTACCAGCCCCTCAGGCTCAATATCAATCGCTCAGAATAGTATCAGCCCCTCGGGCTCAATATCACATCACTCAGAACGGTATCAGCCCCTCGCGCTCAGTATCGCATCACATGGGTACCCGCGCTCACTATAGGTGTGCAGACTCCGAAGGGGCTCCTACAGCCCAAGCGCTATCATAATAAGGCCTGAAAGCCTGTACATATCAATATGAGGCCTGAAAGCCTTCTCACAATACACTCGAGGCCTGAAAGCCTCCTCACAATACACTCGAGTCCTGAAAGCCTCCTCACAATAAACTTGAGGCCTAAAATCCTCCTCCCAATACACTCGAGGCCTGAAAGCCTCCTAACAATACACTCAAGGCCTGAAAGCCTCCTCATAATACCCTCGAGGCTTCAAAGCCTCCTCACAATACGCTCGAGGCCTGAAGGCCTCCTCATAATACCCTCGAGGCCTGAAAGCCTCCTCACAATACCCTCGAAGCCAGAAAGCCTCCTCACAATACCCTCGAGGCCTGAAAGCCTCCTCATATCACTCAACATATCCTCACATATGGCCCTCGGCCTCAATCAGTCCAAAATAATCATAAGCCCCTCGGGCATCAGTAAAACAATAATGCTCAGCTCAAATAATGGTTCAATATCAGTTAAAAACTCAAGGCTGAGTAAAAATATAGCTGAGTTCATGAAACAGTGTAATTCAAATGGACTGAATTCTAATAATATTTCAAATAGTGAGGAAAATAGTGATGATGGCTCACAAAGAGTTCAAACAGTCGGCAATAAGCCCCAAGCATGGCAATAGGCCCAAGTCATAGTGAAAAACAACAAGTCATAGTGAAATATGTGGTAAATCAACAACCAGGACAGACCAAGTCACAATACCCGACGATGCTCTACCCTACGCTCTCTGTCCGGCATGCAAGTCACCTCAATATAGCACTATGGGTGCAAATCCGGGGTTTCAAACACTCAGGATATCATTTACAATAATTACTCACCTCAAACCGGTGAAATCTCTAGCTCGCGATGCCTTTGCCCCTCGAATCGACCTCCTCGTGTGTTAAATCTGATCAAAACCACAAGGAATACGTCAGAATAGGCTAATGAATTATAACACAATCGAAAGGACTCGAAAAATATCAAAAATCACGAAGTTGGCAAAACCCGAGCCCCGGGCCCACTTCTCGAAAAATTATGAAATTCACATCATTGGATTCCTCCTATCGCCACGAGTTCATACCTATCAAATTTACCAAAATCGGAGCTCAAATGCCCCCTAAATCCCAAATTTTCATTTCAAAAGCCAAGCCCTTGTTCTTCCAATTTTACCCAAATTTCCATGGATTTAAAGGTTGATTCTTTAATAAAATGATGTTTCTAGGCCATAGGACTCACCTCCAATCAATTCCCGTCGAAACCCTCTTCAATTTCTACCAAAAAGCTCTCAAGGTGTTCAACAATGGAGGAAAATGGACCAAGCTTCGCGGATGAAATGATATAAAAACCCTTCTATCCATGTGCTATGTACCCTACGCCAACGCGGTCAACACCTCCGCGTTCTCGATGAACAGAAATCATTAACCAGGAATTAACCCTACACGAATGCGGCTCTCAGCCCGTGAACATGAAACTTCAGGACCTTCAACTACGCGAACGCGTCCCTATGGCCGCGATTGCGATGAACAAATACTCAGGGCATTATTTTCGTTATACGCGAACGCGTGATATACACCGCGAACGCGATGCTTCGCCTTCCAGAACTACGCGAACGCGACCCTACGCTACGTGAACGCGAAGACCAAATTTCAGGCCTCTTCAATTTCCTCTATGCGTTCGCGACATCACCCATGCGAATGCGAAGGGAAAATCTCTGCAACACCAACAGCTGAAAACCTGCAACCTTTTGAGTCCAAAAATGGTCCGATTGACCACCCGAAATCTCCCCGAGGCCCCCGGGACCTCAACCAAAAGCACCAACATATCCTAAAACATTATTCAAAACTTGTTTCAATCATCAAAACAAATCAAACAACACTAAAATCATCAATTCTCATTGGATTCAAGTCTAAGTTTCTTCAAAACTTCCGAAATACGCATTCGATCAAAAACCCAACCAAAACACCTCCAAATGACCTGAAATTTTGCACACACATCCAAAATCAATTAACGGAACTACTGCAAGTCTCGAAATTCCATTCTGACTTCCGGATCAAAATCTCACCTACCAACCGGAATTCGCCAAAATACTAACTTCGCCAATTCACGCCTAATTCTACACCGGACCTTCAAAACCAATTTCGATCGCACTTCTAAGTCACAAATAATCCCCCAAAGCTAACCAAATCACGGGAAATCACATCCGAGCCCTATAACTCATAAGTCAACGTCCGGTTAAATTTTCCAACTTAAGCCTTCTTTAAAGAGGCTAAGTGCCTCATTTCTACCAAAACCAATCCGAATCAACTATACCGCACCAAATACTGATAATGAAACGTGAAGAAGCATAAAATGGAGGAAACGGAGGGGTGACTCATGAGATGACGGGTCGATTCGTCACAAGATACCATGGTGAGCTTCAGGAAAAACTTTTCTAATCCCATTTGTGATTGATTGGTTTCTATCTGACAAGAAAACAATTTCACGATGCAATTAAATTGCTTTTCTCATTTCCCCGTAGAACCAAATGTATGCCTCATTGTTTTCTGATTCTGCTACACCAAAACATAGAGGAAAGATTTTTATTGTTTGCACCCTTTGATACAGCAACAAATAGAACACCATGATATTTGGACTTTAAACATATTGCATCTACTACAATAACGGGTCTACAGTAGGACCAACCAGCTAGTGATGCCGCAGGAGCAAAGAACATGTAAGAAAATCTGTGCAGTGAAACACAAAAAAATAAATCATAAGGTGTGAAAATTTTCAAAGAGGAACATTTAAACTTTAGGCTGATGGTTAGTATTATATTTCTTAACTATTCTGCCTATGTCATTTTATGCTTGTGTACGTTCCTGGGTTTTTGCACACCATCATGTGTAGGTATGAAGGAAGAATCTGGTAGTTCTCTTCAAGTGTTCCCCTTATGCAAGCAACAGCTTTTTGAATAGCACACTATGCCTTGTGATAACCAATGTCAATTCCAAATTTCTTTTTCATTTCATTTTCTACAAAGGCTGGTGTAACCTCTATCTTTTTGTCTCGAACATGTTCTATAATTTGTTCACTTATAAAATTTGATGTAGTATGCTTCTGATTTGATTTTCTTGCATCAACCGAGCATTCATGGATGTTATGATATTTAATCACCCTGAATAGTGTGGAATCTTTTATTCTGGTAGCACATACATTCCAACCACATTTGTCCACGATGCATTTCAGCTCGTAACTCTTTGAACATGATCTAACAGCAGTGAGTTCAACTTTCTGGCTTATCTCCAAAAATTGATCCAACCCTTACTTCCTCAGGCGGCGCATCGTGCCTAAGTATTTTACATGGTGGAGATTCTTTCAGCTTTCTCCTCACTCTTTTTCTTAATTTCTGAGAAGCACAAGAAGTTTCAGCAATTTCTTCAATTCTATCTGATGTTATCGGTATAAGCTCCATATTTACTTCATATTCGTTGTTGCTTATCATTGCAGAAGATAACAAAGAACTTTCTTGGATTGTGTGTCGATTGTCAATTTGCATTATTAGTTGTCCTTTTTCTTGGTCATCGACAAACTATTGTGAATTTATTGGAGGAGGGGGTAATTGTTGCAGCATTATATATTCTGAAGCAGCTGTAATGTTAGAAGATTGTTGCTCGTTGTCCACTTCCATTATTAGCTATTTTACTTCATGTTGATAATCAACAAAAGGTTCTGAATTTATCGCATATGCAAGAGATTGTTTAAATGCCGCAGATTCTGAAGGTTGTAGCAAATATATACAGGTACTGAGTTCTTCATCTGAAGTTACAAGCATCCCTTTGCTTGTATTTAGCTTGATATCAAACCATACTTTTAGTACATATCTGGTTGACTCAATATTTGCAACATCAATAATTTTCTTCAGGAAAGTATTGAATGATATGTGCTTATTAACTAGAACAAGTTTTGTATCAAAATCCAACTATTTGAATCAGGAGTCCACCTCCCATTGAAAGTCATAACAAAAGTATCAAATGTAGGACAAAAGCTTCAACTCATCACTAAATACACTAAATAACTTCAGCAGTTTCTGCATAAGTTATTTGAAAAAGCTTTACGACAAAAATTATCGAGTCCCGGACAAAAACTTCATCTTATCAAGTGCTGAAATTTTTAGCAATAAACTAAATAACTTCAGCATATTGAGCTGAAGTTATTTGAAAAAGCTTTACGACAAAAACTATCGAGTCCAGTAGAAAAACATCAGCTTATCAAGAGCTGAAGTTTTTAGAAATGAACTAAATAACTTCAGCACATTGGGCTGAAGTTTTAGAAAATGAACTGAACAAACTTGAGCATGGTTCAGCATTAATTGCGTAGTATACAGGATTAAACATAACAAACACAATTAAAGTAGTAATTATATTTCATTGGGGGTATCTGTTAGTGTAATAATTATATTCCTATCACATTCATGCACGCTTTTCATTAGACAACGTTTAAAATTCCTCTTTTCCTTTTCATATACCATGCAGAAGTTTTTTTCCCCTATATAAGCACGATATACCTTGTGAGTTTATTCACTCAAAAATATATATTTTAGCAGACATAAAATACAAAAAGGAGAAAAATGGAAGCTGTCATCAGGCAAATAGTGGATGAAATCAAGCAAGACATTATAGAGGCTTTTGAGCTGAAACTGGATGAGCTCATAGACAAGTACGATAGGGAGCTGGAAGAAATCAACAACAAACTTGATACGCTTGTGATGTATGCAAGATTTGATAATCTTGCTGATGAAGATGCTCGTCCATCTGGTAGTGATGATGATGATAATGATGATGATGATAATGATGATGATATGGACGATTAGTTTTTCTTTTGTTAGTTATGTAATTTAATTTATCCTTTTTCATGTTTAACGGCATATTCAATTTTTGTTTTAATTTTTTAGTGCATTTTTTTAATATTAATTTTATTCAAAATCGAAAAATAGCAAAGGAAATAAACTAAATAACTTCAGCAGGAATTAAGAAAAATCGAAAATTAACCAATTTTTGGTATGAAGTTTTTCAAAAAAATCATAGCAAAATACACAATGCTTGATGAAAACTTCAGCTCCTTTTGCTGAGTTTTCAAACATGAACTAAAAATACTTTATAAACTTAGAAAATAATAGAGCAATCAATAAAAACTTACTCGAAAATTATATATTGCTGTCTCGACCCAATTCTCAACCCGGTCGTAATGGCGTCTCTCGTTAAGACAAGGCCAGCCAAGTAACCCAATTAACCTCTTATCAAAATAATTAACATAATGAATAGCAAAATATGCCTAAATGACATTTGTTAACAATATATACAACCCCACACAGCCCGACCGGGGTATCACAAGCTACGAGCATCTAAGAAGTAGGAACACAACTACAGGGCCAAGTACATATAAAAGGAAATCTGGAATCCAAAAGATAAGTCCGGTGCCGCAAACGCTGGCGGTCACCTTGCTCAGCTACAATAGCAATAACTTCAATCAGCTCAAAACCCGCTACCGGGTGAACAATTACCTACATCTGCACACGAGGTGCAGGGATTAAAGAGAGTACTCCAACTCAGTGAGTAATAAAAATAAATAATAATTGAAAGCATGAAATCTCATAAAGGCACAAATAATATTATCTTAAGCAGTAAAATCAGTTACGCAATAAAACTGTGAAGTAACAGATGATTTTCTTTTAAAAAAAGTGAAGACACTTAATTTCAACAAGTAAGGAGTAATCAGAAACTTGCCCCTCGGGCTCAATATCAAACTCTCAATACAGTATCAGCCCCATGGGCTCACTCCCAACTCACCAACACACAACATCAGCCTCTCAGGCTCACTCCCAACTCACCAACACACAACATCAGCCTCTCGGGCTCACCCCAATTGACCAACACACAACATCAGCCTCTCGGGCTCACTCCCAACTTACAAAACACAACATCGGCCTCTCGGGCACACTCCCAACTCACAAAACACAACATTGGCCTCTCGGGCCCACTCCCAACTCACCTGGGTACCTTGCGCTCACTGGGGGTGTGTACAAACTCCGGTGGGGCTCCTACAGCCCAAGCGCTATATCATAAGGCCTTAAAGCCTTCACACATCACACTCGAGGCCTAAAAGGCTCCTCAATAACACTCGAGGCGTGGAATCCTCCTCACATCACTCAACATATCCTCACATATGGCCCTCGGCCTCAATCAGCCCAGAAAATAATCAGAAGCCTCTTGGGCATCAGTAAAACAATGGTGCTCAGCTCAAACAACATTAAAAATATCATTTAAATCTCAAGTTGAGTATAAATGTAGTTGCGTTCATAAGATAGTATAATTCAGTTGGATCGAGTTCAAATAATATTTCAATTAGTGAGGAAAAACAATGATGGAAATTTACAAAGGAATTCAAATAGTCGGCACGAAGCCCAAGTGTGGAAATAAGCCCAAATCATAGTGAAAAACATCAAGTCTTTATCAAATACGCGGTAAAATATCAACCGGGAAGGACCAAGTCACAATGCCCAATAGTAAATGACTCCGCGCTCGTCATACAACGCGTGTTTCATCTCCACATAGCACTACGTTGTGCAACTCCGGGGTTTCAAACCCTCAGGACATCATTTAAAATTATTACTCACCTCAAGACAGCTAAAAGTCTACTCTGTGATTCCCTTTCCTTTCGAATCGACTTCCTCGCGCATCGAATCTGGCCAAATCCACAGCGAATACATTCTAATAGGCTAAGGGAATATAACCCAATCGAAAATATCCAAAAAATATCGAAAATCATGAAATTTGCAAAAACCCGAGCCCCGGGCCCATGTCTCGAAATCCAAAATTTTTTTTACATCAATACGATCCTTATCTCGCCACGAGTCCTTACATACCAAATTCACAAAAATCGGAGTCCATTTGACCCCTCAAATCGCTAGTTTAAACTCTTTTAAATTTCAAGTCCTAACTTCCATTTTTAACCTTAATTACCTTGGATTTCCAGTGTCAATCCATGTTTTTACACCATAATAACATAATCTAAGACCAAGAATCCGTACCTGATGAAAACTCTTGAAACCCTCTTAAAAATCACCCAAAAATCGCCTAAGTCCGAAGCCCCAAATGTTTTTTCCTTCAAAATTCATGAAGGGGACTTAATATTGTTCTGCCCTGTCATTTTCGCTTATGCGGTCCACGCACCGCACTTGCGGCTTCCGCTTTTGCAGTCAAAACACCGCTTATGCGGTTCAACTTAAAAATCCCAGGGCCGCTTATGCGGCCCAAAATCGCGTCTGCGGTGACCGCTTATGCGGAACCAAGTCTGCTTCGGCGGAATTGCCCAGGCCTTCAAGGCCCACTTCTGCGATCAACACGCCGCATCTACGGAACCATTTATGCGGTCCTTTTTCCGCAGATACAGAAATGATAGAACCAGCAAAACTTCAAACCTGCAACAAACTCTGAATCATCCGTTTAACCACCCGAAATCACCCCGAGGCCTCTGGGAACTCAACCAAAAGAACATATATGATCTATTACTTTATTCAAACTTTCTCGAATCATCAAATCACCATCGTTAACATCAAAATCATCAAATTTCATCAAATCAAAGCCTAAGTTCTACAAGAACTTCCGAAATGCACTTTTGATCAAAAACCTAACACAACGATATCCGAATGACCTAAAAATTTGCACACATATCCAAAATCACCCAACGAAGCTACAGCAACTCTCGGAATTCCATTCCGACCCTCGAATCAAAATCTCACCTATCAACCGGAATTTGCCAAAATTCCAACTTCGCCAATTCAAGCCTAATTCTACTCCGGACCTCCAACATCAATTCCGAACGCACTCCCAAGTCATAAATCACCTCCCGGAGCTAACCAAACTATTGGAATGCACATCCGAGCCCTCTAACTCATAAGTCAACATCCGGTTGACTTTTCCAACTTAGGCCTTCTTAAAAGAGACTAAGTGTCTCATTTCTTATCAAAACCATTGCAAATCAACCTGATTACACCAGATACGGATAATGAGGCATAAGGAAGCTGAAAATGGGGAAAAGGGGGCGGTAATACCTAAGATGACGGGTCGGGTCGTCACATTCTCCCCAACTTAAACAAACGCTCGTCCTCGAGCGTACCCAGATTTGTACTAGAAGTCAATCAGTAGCTGAATGACCTTACCAAGCATATACCTGAGATGATCCCACGTCACCCTATCTCTTATAGGTCCGACAACACAACATAGCTGAAATTACCCAATCCAGTCTAGCCCATAATTCACAGGACTACCCTTTTTACTTCTAAAACCATCAATACGATCAAAACCTCACACCTATACTTTGAATAGTCCCGAACCAGCTGTAATAACCCATACCTGCAACCTCAGGTGAAATCAAGTGATATATCCCATAACCCAAACACTCGAAACGATAACTTCTATCCATAGCAGTTGCCCAAAACCCCTGAATACCGGTAGGAACCTCTTATCGACTGAAATCTCATTACAACACTTTCTTATACTGCCAACAATACTGAAACACGCGATAAACTGAAACCATTTCTAAGGTCAACCATTTATGAATCCACTTCTCCTCCGACAATTACCATAGCAAATCTGCGAGCCGAACCTCGATATTATCCTTCCAACAAGCTGAAATCAAATCTGTTCATATTCATCGATGACTCCCACGATCACCTCGAATCCAACACACCACTCTGGTGATATGACACCTCAACAAAGGCCTAAGCCATAACGGGCACAATCCACACACTAATGAAGGGCGGTCTGAACATACTCAAATTATGACAAATGGCTCAAACAACAAAACTGTAACTCAGACTCCTCAGTACCATCACAACACCAGGATGAGACCCCGTCTCACATCATAGAAATAGAGTACCTGAATCCTCCTCGAAAGGTCATAACTTCATGTGGCCTCGCCACAACGTGCGATCCTATCCAAACACTGTTACACATGAAGCACCCTAAGTTGCTATGCTCAAAATAGACAGCCACGCACAGATTGATGTCTGAAACCAAACAATCCATCACACCCACGGTGAAGTAAGTAATATACACCATTAAATCCTGAAAGGACACAACCTATGCGCTATTCGCCGAGCAAAACCCAATACACACTTTCCTCAGAAACCAGGAAGCAAGACATACCAAGCCAACTCAAACTAAACACGTGTCCAATCAACTTACCAACAAACTCATTACCAAGAAGCCTGAAGCTACTTCTTCCTCTACTATAACTCATGCCGGAGCCGTACGATACGGTGCCCAGCACCAAATAAATACTAAAATCCACAGTCTCGCCTGGCGACATGCCCGACCACAAGGAACGCATCCGAAAAGTCCCTCAATATCGGAACCGAATCAATGGTAGAAACCTCTATACTGACATCCACCACAAAGGCCCAATTAAGGAAAGAAACCGTTCCCAGCCGTCCGCTGGTCTTTGGAACACAACCATTCAGCTAGAACATAGTCCGATGCACCTTACCACGCAACGTGTGGACTTTTCCGACATACCCCATAGCACAATAGTCTAGAATAACCCAACACTAAGACAACCAGTCGACACCCCAATATCATATCCAGAATCTAATATACCAAGCAAAGAAAGATCCACTCGGGCTTCCAGACCCCCAATAGCCGCTAACGGTACCAATACATACTATCCACAACCACTACATAGCCTGGACATGAGAACTCCCAGTCTCTAGCTCCATATAGCACACAAATTACTATACCTGATCTCAAATTCTGCAGTATAAATACATATTACACCTCGAGTACCCAATCATTCCACAAAAGATATTCTGAAATTCCCCCGTGCCACCAGACAACTCAGATATCAACAGTCGATCTATCAAGAAAATGTCGCAACACTACCAAAGTGCCATCAACTTGATCACATTGCCATTTTTCTGAAACATATACCCTCGTCAAATCAGTATGATTAGCAACACCATTTCCTTGATTATCTGAGGCTACCCGCTGCCTAAGTGCTTTATAAATTTCCTTTCTGACCTGAACTGAAACTTATCTAATCACGAGCTTCCATAGATCTCATCTAGAAGAAAATCCTTACACATCTCATGCCTCTCATATTCGGAGAAGATGCACCTCGTCTACTACGATAGCAATCAACAAGAACTCTCCTAATTTCATTTGCACAAACTAAACTGCTATGACTGAATCCTTCTAACCAAATCACGCTAAGCAAGTCGTCAAAACCCCAGAGCATTGCTGCAAAATTACATGTGCTAACTCATTACCTCAAATACACACCAAGAATTAATCATACTCTTACCATGCCGATCCGGTCAGTTATCAAGCTATTCCATTTATCTAAATTTCTTCTGATTCATCTTCAACTTGATACTCCCCTTTCCGTAGTACCTCAATTCCTCAATCCAGGCTTACCGCACAAGACCCAAGCATAAGACCACACTGATAGGAGCCACACCCCGTTGACTACTCTCTCAAATGTTTCCAGAAACACCACATCCCTGAATACCTTACCCAGAAGAACTCTCTATGCATCTAACTCTGTTTCATTTACTTTCTTAATGCGGATACATAGATTACCATAATTAACATAGGATACCACAAGTCTTGACATCTTCTAATGAAACTCGGTTCCTAACCCCATATGCAATTTTAGAACTCTCAATTGACGTACGCAGACTCTTGAACCCATTAGAGCCATTCTCACAAGCCATTCACTCTTATTTAATCGCAATTTACCTGATCAAATAGACATAACCATCCGTGCCTACTTAGCACTCTGACCCCGCAGGACATGATCTCATTTCGATACAAACGAACATCTTCCTTCTCTGTACACTGAGCATTCTTTATCAGAAACAGCTCAAGACATCCTATTATTTTCTCACACCTACGAAGCACCATGTAACCTTCATCAAAAAATTTCTTTACTCGTACCATCCTCGGCTCAATTTTTGCAACCTGAACTGATCCGCCAGCATACCTTGAAAAGGAACCAACATAGCACATAACCGTGCAATCAGCTAATCAACAGCAACCTCCCCAACTTGGCTCGAAGCCATCTATCAGGACACATTTAATAACCCATAATACTACTACTCTAATGATGCCACAATATTATAGTGAGATTAAACTCAAAGCATCTACTAGTTTATGAAAACACAGATCCTCGGATACTGAAATCCTCTACAAACCTCGCATTCATCCCCACATCAGCTGAGTCCACTCTCTGAAGCGACCCAAATTTTCAAATTACAACACGTACCTTTCAATTACACATGAGATCTTCTAACAATATACATAAAAATCGTACCCCTTAAGAACACTCCGCAGGAGATAACCCACCTGCTTCGCCCCAGTTTAGTATTTCAGCACACCTTCCACCATCATACACATAACACAACCATTTAGTCTTCCTGAGCCTAAACTCATATCGACACACGTAATGTACTTCACTTCTCAACTAGGAGATACGGAAATATTCTTCAAGTGCCCTTAATTCGGACTACGCATCAAGCCGCAATAGGAATCGAATCACTTAATAGTCCATCTACTATCCTGCAGACTTCTTCGTCATTACTAAGTCATTTAGAAATATTACACAGTACCAACATACTAATTATGTAGCTATCCAGCCGCCATTCCCACAATTAGGGACAATACTGAACATATAAGTTCCTAACACCAGCTCACAAAATCAACACCTTGGTGCTCAAGCCATAAGCAAAGATCCGGCCTCAAGTCCTCCAGATTGTCCCAACATCAAACTAACGGGATGACATCTCGCCCCTCGATCGGGGAATCACAAGCCATCAAGGCACTTACAATACTACATGCAGATGTGTGGAAGGGATTTCAAGAGTTATAACTCAAGCTGAATCAAGTACGCACGATAAGCATTCCAAGAAAGTGAAGTTTTCCTAAAGGTTTTGCAGCCTCTCGAGGATAAATACAGACGTCTCCGTACCGATCCGCGAGACTCTACTAAACCTGCTCATGACTCGTGAGACCTAGTAACCTTGGCTCTGATGCCAACTTGTCACGACCCAATTCCCAACCCTGTCGTGATGGCGCCTCTCGTGAAGTCAAGGCCAGCCAAGTAACCGAATTAACCTCTTATCAAACTAATTAACATAATGAATAGCAAAATATGCCTAAATCACATTTGTTAACAATATATACAACACCACACAGCCCGACCGGGGTGTCACAACCCACGAGCATCTAAGAAGTAGGAACACAACTACAGGTCCAAGTACATATAAAAGGAAATCTGGAATCCAAAAGATAAGTTCGGTGCCGCGAACGCTGGTGGTCACCTTGCTCAGCAACAATAGCAATACCTTCAATCAGCTCAAAACCCACTACCGGGTGAACAATTACCTGCATCTGCACATGAGGTGCAGGGATTAAAGTAAGTACTCCAACTCAGTGAGTAATAAAAATAAATAATGACTGAAAGCATGAAATCTCATAAAGGCACAAATAACGCTATCTCAAGCAGTAAAATCAGTTACGCAATAAAATTGTGAAGTAACAGATGATTCTCTTTTAAAAATAGTGAAGAAACTTAATTTCAACAAGTAAAGAGTAATCAGAAACTTGCCCCTCAGGCTTAATATCAAACTCTCAATGCAGTATCAGACCCACGGGTTAACTCCCAACTCACCAACACACAACATCAGCCTCTCGGGCTCACTCCCAACTCACCAACACACAACATCAGCCTCTCGGGCTCACTCCTAACTCACCAACACACAACATCAACCTCTCAAGCTCACTCCCAACTCACAAAACACAACATCGGCCTCTCGGGCTCGCTCCCAACACACAAAACACAACATCGGCCTCTCGGGACCACTCCCAACTCACTTGGGTACCCTGCGCTCACTGGGGGTGTGTACAGACGTAGAGGGGCTCCTACAGCCCAAGCGCTATATCATAAGGCCTTAAAGCCTTCACACATCACACTCGAGGCCTGAAAGCCTCCTCAATAACACTCGAGGCCTGGAAGCCTCCTCACATCATTCAACATATTTCATATATGGCCCTCAGCCTCAATCAGTCCAGAAAATAATCAGAAGCCTCTTGGGCATCAGTAAAACAATGGTGCTCAGCTCAAACAACGTTAGAAATATCATTTAAATCTCAAGTTGAGTATAAATGTAGCTGAGTTCATAAAACAGTATAATTCAGTTGGACCGAGTTCAAATAATATTTCAATTAGTGAGGAAAAACAATGACGGAAATTTACAAAGGATTTCAAATAGTAAGCACGAAGCCCAAGAATGGCAATATGCCCAAATCATAGTGAAAAACATCAAGTCTTTATCAAATACACGGTAAAATATCAATCGGGATGGACCAAGTCACAATCCCCAATAGTAAATGACTCCACGCTCGTCATACAGCGCGTGTTTCATCTCCACATAGCACTACCTTGTGCAACTCCGGGGTTTCAAACCCTCAGGACATCATTTAAAATCATTACTAACCTCAAGACGGCCAAAAGTCTACTCCGCAATGCCCTTTCCTTTCGAATCGACTTCCTCACGCGTCGAATCTGGCCAAATCCACAATGAATACATTACAATACGCTAAGGGAATATAACCCAATCGAAAAGATCCGAAAAATATTGAAAATCACAAAATTTGCAAAAACCCAATCCCTGAGCCCATGTCTCGAAATCCAATTTTTTTTTTTAAATCAATACGATCCTTATCTCGCCACGAGTCCTTACATACCAAATTCACAAAAATCGGAGTCCATTTGACCCCTCAAATCGCTAGTTTAAACTCTTTTAAATTTCAAGTCCTAACCTCCATTTTTAACCTTAATTACCTTGGATTTCCAGTGTCAATCCATGTTTTTACACCATAATAACATAATCTAAGACCAAGAATCCGTACCTGATGAAAACTCTTGAAACCCTCTTCAAAATCGCCCAAAAATCGCCTAAGTCCGAAGCCCCAAATGTTTTTTCCTTCAAAATTCGTGAAGGGGACTTAATATTGTTCTGCCCTGTCATTTCCGCTTATGCGGTCCACGCACCGCACCTGCAGCTTCCGCATTTGCGGTCAAAACACCGCTTATGCGGTTACACTTAAAAATCCCAGGGCAGCTTATACGGCCCAAAACCGCGTCTGCGGTGACCGCTTATGCGGAACCAAGTCCGCTTCTGTGGAATTGCCCAGGCCTTCAAGGCCCGCTTCTACGATCAACACGCCGCATCTGCGGAACTGCCTATGCGGTCCTTTTTCCGCAGATGCGGAAATGACAGAACTAGCAAAACTTCAAACCTGCAACAAACTCCGAATCATTCGTTTAACCACCCGAAATCACCCCGAGGCCCCCAGGACCTCAACCAAAATTACAAATATGATCTATTACTTTATTCAAACTTTCTCGAATCATCAAATCACCATCGTTAACATCAAAATCATCAAATTTCACCGAATCAAAGCCTAAGTTCTTCAAGAACGTCCGAAATGCACTTTCGATCAAAAACCCGACCAAACAATGTCCGAATGACCTGAAAATAAGCATACATATCCAAAATTACCCAACGAAGCTATAGAAACTCTCGAAATTCCATTCCGACCCTCGAATCAAAATCTCACCTATCAACCGGAATTCGCCAAAATTCCAACTTTGCCAATTCAAGCCTAATTCTACTCCGGGCCTCCAAAATCAATTCCGATCGCACTCCTAAGTCAAAAATCACCTCCCGGAGCTAACCGAACTATCGGAATTCACATCCGAGCCCTCTAACTCATAAGTCAACATCCAGTTGACTTTTCCAACATAGGCCTTCTTAAAAGAGACTAAGTGTCTCATTTCTTATCAAAGCCATTGCAAATCAACCTGATTACACCAGATACGGATAATGAGGCATAAGGAAGCTGAAAATGGGGAAAACAGGGTGGTAATACCTGAGAAGACGGGTCGGGTCGTCACAATTGCACGACAAAATATTAAGCATTTTTAGCAGATGAACTAAAAAAACTTGAGCAAACAAAAAATTATATGAAAAATATTTTACATATTCCCGAAAACATAAGCATTTTTTGGTATGAAGTTTTTCCAAAAAATTATAATAAAATACATAATGCAGGAGGAAACTTCAGCTCCATTTGCTGAAGTTTTTATAGATTAACTAAAAAACTTCAGCACCTATGCTAAAGTTTTTGTGGAATATGAAATTTTAATTTATGTTTTATTTTTTTACCCAGTGTAGGAGGAAAATTTCAGCTCTTCTTGCTTAAGTTTTTAAAGATTAACTGAAAAACTTCAGCACCTATGCTGAATTTTTTTGCAATATATAATTTTAATTTGTGTTTTTTTTACGCAGTGTAATAGGAAAACTTCAGGTGTTCCTGCTGAAGTTTTTAAATATTAACTAAAAAACTTCAGCACATATGCTGAAATTTTTTGTGCAATATGTAATTTTAATTTATTATTATTATTATTATTATTATTATTATTTTTTACCCAGTATAGGAGAAAAACTTCAGCTCATATTGCTTATGTTTTTAAAGATTACGTAAAAAACTTCAGCAACTAATGCTTACGTTTTTTTGCAATATAAAATTTTAATTTATGTTTAATATTCAACCAGTGTAGGAGAAAAACTTCAGCTCATTTTGCTGAATTTTTTAGATATGAACTAAATAACTTCAGCTTGTTTAGCAAATAAACCAAAAATTTCAGCATATTTGTTGGATTAGAATATTAGAATTGAACGTTAAACAGATTTAGAATGCAAATGCAGCATATAAGTGAAGTTCGTCAAACAACTTCAATCAATAAAAATTAGATGAAGGAGATACGACTCTAAAACTTGAATCTGGGTAAGCTTAATGCATCTTTTATATGTTTTGTGTCACGGCCCAATTCCCAAACCCGGCCGTGATGGCATCACTCGTGAAGACAAGGCCAGCCAGAACAACACAAACACCTCTTTTAACAATTAATTAACATTAACAAAACCAAAACACGTGTTATCAATGCGGAAACAAAGATAATAGCAGAGGATTCCATCCTGACACAGCCCAAACCGGGGTCTTACAAGTCATGAGCTACTACTGAATTTGTTATAAGTATACGAAATAAAATATCTAATACAGTAGTCTGAAGGAACTCAAATGACAAAAAATAGGGGAGACAAGGGGTTGCGGACGTCAACAGCTACCTCGTCACTCCAACTCGCTACCTGGTCTCGAAAGAATCAGTGCTCAGGTGCAAACTCTGCTATGCCTGCATCTGCACGCATGGTGCAGCGAGTAATGTGAGTACTCCGACTCAGTGAGTAATAATAATAAATAATAACCGAAGGCATGAAAACACATAAATGCACAAGGCAACTCTATATCATGCAGTAAATCACTTAAACAGTAAAAACAGTAAAGAGGCAATGAAATCTCCTTTTAAAAACCAGTAAATCAGGAAAAACGACAAGTAAATAGTGAGTAGAAATCTACCCCTCGGGCCCAGTATCAATCGCTTAGAACGGTATCAGCCCATCGGGCTCAGGATCAGTCACTCACCATTATACCAGCCCATCGGGCTCACTCTCATATCACATGGGTACCCGCGCTCACTATAAGTGTGCAGACTCCGGAGGGGCCCCTTACGGCCCAAGCGCTATATCAACATAAGGCCTGAAAGCTTTCTCGCATCGCTCATAAGGCCTGAAAGCCTCCTCACATCACTCACAAGGCCTGAAAGCCTCCTCACATCACTCACAAGGCCTGAAAGCCTCCTCACATCACTCACAAGGCCTGAAAGCCTCCTCACATCACTCACAAAGCCTGAAAGCCTCCTCACATCACTCCAGCCACCTCGTGGCATATAAATGTATCTCAGGAGCTCAGCCTCACTCAGTCCAGAAAAACATCATAAGCCCCTCGGGCATCAATAAAATAGTAGTGCTCAGCCCCAACAACAACGGAAATACCATTTAAGTCTCAAATTCAATTAAAGCGACTGAATTTGTAAAATAGTATAATTAACAGGACTGAGTTCAAGTAGTATATCAAATAGTGAGGAAAGAGTGATAAAAATCCACGAAAGATTCAAGTAGTCCGCATTAAGCCCAAAATATGGCAATCAGCCCAAATAATGATGGTAAGAACACATCTCAGTCAAATACGCGGGAAAATATCAAACGGAACGGACCAAGTCACAATCCCTAGTAGTAAATAACCTCGCGCTCGCCAGTAAGCGCGTGTTTTACCTCAACATAGCACTACGTTGTGCAAATCCAGGGTTTCAAACCGTCAGGATATCATTTACTATCATTACTCACCTCAAGTCGGCGAGAATCCTAGCTCGCTATGCCCTTGCCTCTTAAATCGGCCTCCTCACGCATCGAATCTGATCAAAACCACAATGAGTACATCACAATAGGCTAAGGGAACATAAACCAGTCGAAAAGAATCGAAAAACATCGAAAATCACAAAATTTGCAAAACCCGAGCCCTGGGCCCACTTCTCGAATTCCAAAAAAATTTACATCAATGGGTTCCTTGTCTCACCACGAGTCTCTACATATCAAGAACTCCCAAATCCGAGCTCAAATGACCCATCAAATCCCAATTTGAAATATCAAAACTCAAGCCCCCGTTCTTCCCCATTTTTGATAAATTTTCATGAATTTCTAGGTTGATTCTACCATTAAATAATGTATTTAGGTCATCGAACTTACCTCTAATCAATCCCAATCGAAATCCCCTTCAATTATCGTCAAAAGCTCTTAAGGATGCTCAAAAATAGAGGAAAAATACCTTAGCTCACGGATGAAATAATATTTTAAAACCCTTCTACCCAGACCTTTTTTCGCTTCTGTAATCAAATTACCGCATATGTGGTTTTCACTTCTATGGAATTCTTCCGTTTCTGCGATGCTTCACTATTTGCCAAAAACCGCAGACAATCCGCACCTGCGGACTCCGTTTCTGTGGTCAACAAACCGCTTCTGCGGGAAATCCACAATATCAAAAATACGCACCTGCGATACCCTTTTCGCATCTGCGGCACTTTTTCCGCAGATGCGGAAATATCAGAACCAACAAACTTCAGAAATGTTACAAGTCCAAAATTCATCCCGATAGCCATCCGAAATCACCCCGAGGCCATCGGGACCTTAACCAAAAGTGCCAACCCATCCTAAAACATCATTCGAAGTTGATCCAATTATCAACACACCAAAAACAACACCAAAACCATCAAATTACATCGGATTCAAGCATAAGTTCATCTAAAACTTCCGAAACACGCATTTGATAAAAAACCCAACCAAAACACCTCCGAATGACCTGGAATTTTGCACACACATCCCAAATCACCTAACAAAGCTACAGCAACTCTCGGAATTCCATTCCAACCCTCGGATCAAAATCTCACCTATCAACCAGAAGTCGCCAAACTACTAACTTCGCCAATTCAAGCCTAATTCTACACCGGACCTCCAAAATAAATTTTGATCACGCTCCTAAGTCACATATCATCCCCCAAAGCTCACTAAATCACCGAAAATCACATCCGAGCCCTCTAACTCATAAGTCAACATCCGGTTGACTTTTCCAAACCAAACCTTCCTTAAAGAGACTAAGTGTTTCATTTCCTACCAAAACCTCCCCGAACCAACTCGCTCACATGAGATACGGATAATGAAGCATACAGAAGCTGAAAATAGGGAAAACGAAGTGGGAACTCATATGATGATGGGTCTGGCCGTCACATCCTCCCCAGCTAAAACAAACGCTCGTCCTTAAGCAGGTCAAGAAACATACCTGAAACCTCAAACAGGTGACGATATCTACTCCACATCTCCCGCTCGGTCTCCCAAGTAGCCTCCTCCTCGGGCCGACCTCTCCGTTGCACTTTCACCCAAGTTATATCCTTTGATCTCAACTTTCAAGCCTGATGACCTAAAATAGCCACCGGCTCCGCATCATAGGTTAAATCATCATCCAACTGAACCGTGCAAAGTCCAATACATGGGACGGGTCCCCAACATACTTTCGGAGCATAGATACATGAAATATCGGATGTACGCCTGACAAGCTGGGTGGTAAGGCAAGCTCATAAGCCACCTCCTCAATCCTCCTGAGTACCTCAAAAGGCCCAATAAACTGATGACTCAACTTCCCTTTCTTTCCAAATCGCATAACACCCTTTCTGGGTGAAACCTTCACCAAGACCTTCTCATCAACCATATAAGACACATCTCGAACCTTCCAGTCCGCAAAACTCTATTGACTCGACTGTGCTATACGAAGCCTCTCGAGAATCAGCTTTACCTTCTCTAAGGCATCCTAAACCAACTCTGTCCCTAATAGTCTCGCCTGACCGGGCTCGAACCAACTATCTGGAGACCTACACCGCCTCCTATATAACGCCTCATACGGAGCCATCTGAATGCTCG
Organism: Nicotiana glauca; assembly: GCA_026770625.1. Taxonomy (NCBI): domain Eukaryota; kingdom Viridiplantae; phylum Streptophyta; class Magnoliopsida; order Solanales; family Solanaceae; genus Nicotiana; species Nicotiana glauca. The sequence goes on from MU706580.1 coordinate 45,108, forward strand.
ACTGATAACTGTTGTTGTAGGCAAACTCTGCAAGTGGAAAGAACTCATCCGAAGAACCTCCAAAATCAATAATATAGGCACGTAACATGTCCTTCAATATTTGAATAGTACACTCAGACTGTACATCCGTCTGAGGATGAAATGTTGTGCTCAACTCTACCTGCGTACCCAACTCTCGCTGAAATGTCCTCCAGAACTGAAAAGTAAATTGAGTACCCCTATCTGAGATAATAGACACTAGAACACCATGCAATCGAACAATCTCCCAAATAAAGATCCCTGCCAGCCAATCCGAAGAATAGGTGGTACATACCGGAATGAAGTGCGCACACTTGGTCAGCCAATCCACAATCACCCAAATCGAATCGAACTTCTTCAAAGTCTGAGGAAGACCACTCACAAAATCCATAGTGACTCTCTCCCACTTCCACTTAGGAATAATCATCCGCTAAAGTATGCCACCCAGTCTCTGATGCTCATATTTCACCTGCTGACAGTTGAGACACCGAGCCAAAAATCCTAAAATGCCCTACTTCATTCTCCTCCACCAATAGTGTTGCCTCAAATCCTGATACATCTTCGCGGAACCCGAGTGAATGGAATACCGTGAGCTATGGGCCTCCTCCAATATCAACTCCCGAAGCCCATCCACATTGGCCACACAAATTTGGCCCTGCATCCTCAACACACCATCCTCACAAATGGTCACGTCTCTAGTATCACCATGCTGGACCCTTTCCTTAAGGACAAGTAAATGCAGGTCATCATACTAGCACTCTCTGATGCCATCATATAAGGAAGACCGAGAAACCACACAAGCTAACACCCGACTGGGCTCCGAAATATCTAGTCTCACCAAACAATTGGCCAAGGCCTGAACATCAACTGCAAAAGGCCTCTACCCAACTGGAATATACGCCATGCTCCTCATAGTAATTGCCTTTCGGCTTAAAGCATCGGCAACTACATTGGCCTTCCCCGGGTAATGCAGAATGGTAATCTCATAATCCTTAAGTAACTCTAGCCACCTCCGCTACCTCAAATTAATATCCTTTTGTCTGAACAAATGCTGAAGACTGCGATGATCGGTGAATACCTCACACCATACAAGTAGTGCCTCCAAATCTTCAAAGCATGAACTATAACAGCCAACTCCAAATCATGTACAGGGTAGTTCTTCTCGTGGGGCTTCAACTGAAGAGAAGAATAAGAAATCACTCTACCCTCTTGCATCAATACACATTTGATCCCAACTCTCGAAGCATTACAATATACAGTATAAGAACCTGAAGCTGATGGCAAAACCAATACTGGAGCTGTGGTCAAAGCTGTCTTGAGCTTCTGAAAACACTTCTCGCACTCGTTCGACCATACAAATGGAGCACCCTTCTGAGTCAATATGGTAAAGGGCGATGCAATAGAGGAAAATCCCTGCACAAAACAGTGATAATAACCTACCAAAGCAAGGAAACTACGAATCTCTGATGTTGAGGTCGGTCAAGGCCAACTCTGAACCGCCTCTATCTTCTTTGAGTCGACCTGAATACCCTCGCTGGACACCACGTGCCCCAAGAAATCCATTGAATTGAGCCAGAACTCACACTTGGAGAACTTTGCATAAAGCTTCTCCTCCCTCAATATCTGCAATACAAATTGCAAATGATGTGCGTGCTCCTCCTGGCTACGCGAGTACACCAGAATATCATCAATAAAAATAATAACGAACGAATCCAGATAAGGCCAAAATACACTATTCATCAAATGCATGAACACTGCTAGGGCATTAGTCAGCCCAAAAGACATAACAAGAAACTGATAGTGCCCATATCTAGTCTTGAAAGCAGTCTTAATAATATCTGTATCCCTGATCTTCAACTGGTGATAGCCTGAACATATATCAATCTTGGAGAACACCCTCGCTCCCTGAAGCAGGTCAAACAAATCATCAATGCGAGGCAGGGGATACTTGTTCTTCACTGTTACTTTGTTCAATTGCTTGTAGTCAATGCACATCCTCATGGTGCCATCCTTCTTCTTCACAAACAAAACTGGTGCACCCCACGGTGACACACTAGGTCGAATGAACCCCTTATCTAGGAGTTCCTGAAGTTGATCCTTCAATTCTTTCAACTTCGTTGGTGCCATACGATATGGCGGAATGGAATGGGCTAAGGGCCCGGCACCAGGTCAATACCAAAATCAATATCCCTGTTTGGTGGCATGCCCGACAGGTCTGCAGGAAATACATCGGGAAACTCCCTCACAACTGGGACAGAATTAATGCTAGGAATCTCGGCTCCAACATCCCTCACAAATGCCAAATATGAAAGGCAACCCTTCCTAACCATACGCTGGGCTTTTAAGAATGAAATCACCCTGCTAGGAACATAATCAGTCACACCACGCAACTCGATCCTCGGTACACCTGGTATAGCCAATGTGACTGTCTTAGCATGACCGTCTAGAATAGCATGACACGGAGATAACCAGTCCATGCCCAAAATAACATCAAAATCCACCATGCTCAAAAGCAATATATCAACTCTAGTCTCCATAGCCCCAATAGTCGCCAAACATGACAGATACGCATGGTCTACAACAATAGTATCAGCCACCGGGGTAGATACATGAACATGTAAAGCAAGACACCCTCGGGACGTACCCAAATAATGATCAAAATATGAGGAAACATAAGAATAGGTGGAACCGGGATCAAATATGATTGAGGCATCCCTGTGGCAGACTAAAATAATCCATGTAATGATAGCATTTGAAGCAAAAGCATCTGTCCTGCCCTGAAGAGCATAAAAACGAGCCTGACCACCGCCTGATCAACCTGCACCTTTGGGGCGACCCCTGGCTGCCTTACCCTCACCCCTAGCTGGCCGGGCGAGTGCTGAAGAAACTGGACTAGAAGACGAAGGTTGACCTCTCTGCTGAGATGAGCTAGCATCACGACGAGGACACTACCTCCACATATTCTCAAACTCTCCACACTCATAACAACTCCCAGGTGCTGGAGAATGGGACTGAAGGGAACCACTCGCGCCAAAGTGACTAGCTAATGCACTCAGCCTAGAACAACCCTGAACAGACGGGGCTCGAGATGAACTCTATGCTGGAAGAGCGCTGAGTGAAGGTTGACTCTGCTGAGAACTATGATAACCATGACCTGATGATGCCCGACGATACTCGAGACGGGACAACTGAGCAGGCCTGAAAGAACAACCCCTACCTTGCTGGAACCGGCCCCTCGAAGGAGCGCCACTATAACTGCCAAAACCTCGAGCCTCTTGGCCTCCCTCTCCTCTCGATCCTGGCAGCGAACCGCCTCAATCTCCCGACCTATATCAACTACCTCCTAGAATGAAGCACCCAATAATATCTCTCTAGTCATAAGAACACGGAGACGGTAGTTAAGGCCATCAACAAATCTCCTGATCCGCTCACGATCCGACGGAACCACCCAGACGGCATGACGAGCCAACTCTGAAAACCTCATCTCATACTGAGACACTGTCATATCTCCCTACCGAAGCCACTCAAACTACCTACGTATCTCCTCTCTGCAAGACTGCGATACATACTTCTCCAAGAAGAGAGAGGAGAACTCCTGCCAAGTCAAATGTGTTGCACCAGCCGGCCTACGCCTCTCATACGCCTCCTACCAAGTGAAGGTAGCCCAGTGAACTTAAAGGTGGTGAATTCCACACCACTAGACTCAAGAATCCCCGTTGTACAGAGCATATGCTGACACTTGTCAAGAAAACCCTGGGCATCCTCGCCCTCATCACCACTGAATGTCGAAGGTTGGAGTCTACCAAACCTCTCGAGGCGATGCTGCTCATCCTCAGGCATAGCTGGAACCCTGAAATCCTGCAATTGTGCAACTGGCTGAGCTGGAGGGGCCTCTGTAGTCTGTAATCCCTGCACTACCTACTCAGGGGTGCGAGCAGCGGGGGTCTGATTGCCTCCCCCAGCCTGCGAAGTAGTTGCTGCTGTGGTGGCTAAAACTACCTGAGCCAGGCCAGTGCAAACTGTCAAAATCTGAGCCAAAGTCTCCTGAAGACCCGAAATCACAATGGACACAGCTGGTGCCTGAACTCGTGTTGCTGGGGCCTGGTCCTGAGCTGGGGCAACTGGAGAATCCACAGGTGCTGCCCCTGCTGCTCTACCTCTGCCACGACCACGACCACAACCACGTCCACGGCCTCTGGTGGCCTTAGTGGGTGGTACTAGTGGTTGTCTGTCAGGTCCGGTAGCTCGTGTCCTCACCATCTGAGAGAGGATAGAATAAAGAGAATTTAGTACTCAGATCAATAAGTTCGCAAGACAAGAATTTCAAGAATGTGAAGTTTTTCTAAAGGTTCTGCAGCCTCCCAAGGATAAGTACAAACATCTCCGTACCGATCCGCGAGACTCTACTAAACCAGCTCATGACTCGTGAGACCTAGTAATCTAGACTCTGATAACAACTTGTCACAGCCCAATTCCCAAACCCGGCCGTGATGGCACCTCTCATGAAGACAAAGACGGCCAGAACAACACAAACACCTCTTTTAACAACTGATTAACATTAACAAAAACAAAACACGTGTAAAATAGTTATCAATGCGGAAACAACGATAATAGCAGAGGATACTATCCCGACATAGCCCAAATCGGGGTGTCACAAGTCATGAGCTACTACAGAATTTGTTATAAGTCTATGAAATAAAATATCTGATACAATAGTCTGACGGAACTCAAATGACATAAAATAGGGGAGACAAGGGGCTGGGGATGCCAACAGCTACCTCGTCACTCCAATTCGCTGCCTGGTCTGGAAAGAAATCTGTGCTCAAGTGCAAACTCTGCTATGCCTGTATCTGCACGCATGGGGCAGGGAGTAATATGAGTACTCTGACCCAGTGAGTAATAATAATAAATAATAATCGAAGGAATGAAAACATATAAATGCACAAGGCAACTCTATATCAGGCACTAAATCACTCAAACAATAAAAATAATAAAGAGTCAATGAAATCTCCTTTTAAAAATCGGTAAATCTGGTAAAACATCAAGTAAATAGTGAGTAGAAATCTGCCCCTCGGGCCCAGTATCAATTGCTGAGAACGGTATCAGCCCCTCGGGCTCAGGATCAGTCACTCAGCATAATACCAGCCGCTCGGGCTCACTCTCATATCACATGGGTACCTGCGCTCACTATGGGTGTGCAGACTCAGGAGGGGCCCATTACGGCCCAAGCGCTATATCAACATAAGGCCTGAAAGCGTTCTCACATTGCTCATAAGGCCTTAAAGCCTCCTCACATCACTCACAAGGCCTGAAAGCCTCCTCACATCACTCACAAGGCTTGAAAGCCTCCTCACATCACTCCAGCCACCTCGTGGCATATAAATGTATCTCAGGCCCTCGGCCTCACTTAGTCCAGAAAACATCATAAGCCCCTCGAGCATCAATAAAATAGTAGTGCTCAGCCCCAACAACAGTGGAAATATCATTTAAATCTCAAATTCAACTAAAGCGGCTGTGTTTGTAAAACAGTATAATTAACAGGACTGAGTTCAAGTAGTATATCAAATAGTGAGGAAAGAGTGATAAAAATCCATGAAGGATTCAAGTAGTCGGCATTAAGCCCACAATATAGCAATAAGCCCAAATCATGATGGTAATAACACATCTCAGTCAAATATGCGGTAAAATATCAAACGGGACGGACCAAGTCACAATCCCCAGTAGTAAATAACCCCGTGCTCGCCATTAAGCACGTGTTTCACCTCAACATAGCACTAAGTTGTGCAAACATGGGGTTTCAAACCCTCAGGATATCAGTTACTATCATTACTCACCTCAAGCCGGCCAGGATCCTAGCTGCTATGCCATTTCCTCTCAAATCGGCCTCCTCGCGCGTCGAATATGATCAAAAGCACAATAAATACATCACAATAGGCTAAGGGAAGATAACCCAATCGAAAAGAATAAAAAAACATTGAAAATTATGAAATTTGCAAAACCCGAGCCCCAGGCCCACTTCTCGAATTCCAGAAAATTTTACCTCAACAGGTTCCTTATCTCTTCACGAGTCTATACATATTAAGAACTCCCAAATCCGAGCTTAAATGACCCATCAAAACCCAATTTGAAATATCAAAACTCAAGCCCTAGTTCTTCCCCATTTTTGATAAATTTTCATGAATTTCTAGGTTGATCCTACCATTAAATAATGTATTTAGGTCATAGAACTCACCTCCAATCAATCCCAGTCGAAATCCCCTTCAATTCTTGTCCAAAAGCTCTTAAGGATGCTCAAAAATGGAGGAAAAATACCTTAGCTCGTAGATGAAATAATATTTTAAAACCTTTCTGCCCAGTCCTTTTTCGCTTTTGCGATCAAATTACCGCATATGCGGTTTCCGCTTCTGCGATGCTTCACTATTCGCCAAAAACCGCTTCTGCAGTCACAATCCGCACCTGCGGACTCCGCTTCTACGAAAAATCAACAATATCAAAAATCCGTTCGCATCTGCTGAATCGCATCTGTGGCCCCTTTTCCGCAGATGCGGAAATATCAGAACCAGCAAACTTCAGAAATGCTACAAGTCCAAAATTCATCCTGATGACCATCCTAAATCACCTCGAGGCACTAGGGACCTCAACCCAAAGTGCCAAACCATCCTAAAACATCATTCGAACTTGCTCCAATCATCAAAACACAACAAACAACATCAAAACTATCAAATTACATCGGATTCAAGCTTAAGTTTTTCTAAATCTTTTGAAATACGCATTTGTTCAAAACCACGACCAAATAACCTCCGAATGACCTGAAATTTTGCACACACATCCCAAATCACCTAACGAAGCTACAGTATCTCTCGGAATTCCATTCTGACCCTCGGATCAAAATCTCACCTATCAACCGGAATTCGCCAAAATACTAACGTCACCAATTCAAGCCTAATTCTACGTCGGACCTCTAAAATAAATTCCGATCACGCTCCTAAGTCACAAATCATCCCCCGAAGCTAACCGAATCACCGAAAATCACATCCGAGCCCTCTAACTCATAAGTCAACATCAAAATGAATTTTCCAAACCAAACCTTCCTTAAAGAGACTAAGTGTCTCATTTCCTACGAAAACCTCTCCGAACCAACTCGATGACATGAGATACGGATAATGAAGCATAAAGAAGCTGAAAATGGGGAAAACGAAGCATAACTCATGTGACGACGAGTCGGGCCGTCACATCCTCCCCAACAAAAACAAGTGCTCGCCTCGAGCGGGTCAAGAAAAATATCTGAAGCCTCAAATAGGTGAGGATATCTGCTCCGCATATTCCGCTCGGTCTCCCAAGTAGCCTCCTCCACGGGCCGACCTCTCCATTGCACTTTCACCGAAGTTATTGCCTTTGATCTCAACTTTCGAACCTGACGACCCAAAAATAGCCACCGGATCCACATCATAGGTCAAATCATCATCCAGCTTAACCGTGCTGAAGTCCAATACATAGGACGGGTTCCCAACATACTTTCGGAGCATAGATACATAAAATACCGGATGCACGCCTGACAAGCTGGGTGGCAAAGGCAAGCTCATATGCCACCTCCTCAATACTCCTAAGTACCTCAAATGGCCCAATAAACCGCGGACTCAACTTTCCTTTCTTCCCAAACCGCATAACACCCTTCATGGGAGAAACCTTCAGCAAGACCTTCTCACTAACCATATAAGACACATCTCGAACCTTCCGGTCCACATAACTCTTCTGACGCGACTGTGCTATACAAAGCCTCTCCTAAATAAGCTTCACCTTCTCTAAGGCATCCTGAACCAACTGTGTCCCCAATAGCCTAGCCTCGCAGGGCTCGAACTAACCAACTGGATACCTATACCGCCTCCCGTATAATGCCTCATACGGAGCCATCTGAATGCTCGACTGATAACTGTTGTTGTAGGCAAACTCTGTAATCGGCAAGAACCCGTACCAAGAACCTCTAAAATAAATAATACAAGCATGCAACATGTCCTCCAATATCTGAATAGTACGCTCGGACTGTCCGTTCATCTGAGGATGAAATGTTGTGCTCAACTCTACCTGCGTACCCAACTCTCGCTAAAATATCCTTTAGAACAAAGAAGTAAACTGAGTGCCCCTATCTGAGATAATAGACATTGGAACACCATGCAATCGAACAATCTCCCAGATAAAGATCCCTGCCAGCCACTCTGAAGAATAGGTAGTACATACCGAAATAAAGTGCGCGGACTTGGTCAGCCGATCCACAATCACCCAAATCGAATCGAACTTCTTCAAAGTCTGAGGAAGACCACTCACAAAATCCATAGTGACTCTCTCCCACTTCCAATTGGGAATAATCATCTACTGAAGTACGCCACTTGGTCTCTGATGCTCATATTTCACCTGCTGATAGTTGAGACACCGAGCCACAAATCCTACAATGTCCTTCTTCATTCTCCTCCACCAATAGTGCTGCCTCAAATCCTGATACATCTTTACGGCACCCTGGTGAATGGAATACCGCGAGCTATGGGCCTCCTCCAATATCTACTCCCGAAGCCCATCCACATTGGGCACACAAATCCGGCCCTGCATCATCAACACACCATCCTCACCAATGGTCACGTCTCTAGCATCATCATGCTAGACCCTATCTTTAAGGACAAGAAAATGCGGGTCATCATACTAGTGCTCTCTGGTGCGATCATATAAGGAGGACCGAGAAACCACACAAGCCTACACCCGACCGGGCTCTGAAATATCTAGTCTCACCAAACGATTGGCCAAGGCCTGAACATCAACTGTAAAGGGCCTCTCCCCAACTGGAATATACGCCAAACTCCCCATACTAACTGCCTTTTGGCTTAAAGCATTGGCCACAACATTGGCCTTCCCCGGGTGATACAGAATGGTAATATCATAATCCTTAAGTAACTCTAGCCACCTCCGCTACCTCAAATTAAAAGCCTTTTGTTTGAACAAATGCTGACGACTGCGATGATCGGTGAATACCTCACAAGATACACCATACAAGTCATGCCTCCAAATTTTCAAAGCATAAACTATAGCAGCCAACTCCAAATCATGTACAGGGTAGTTCTTCTCGTGGGGCTTCAACTGACGAGAAGCATAAGCAATCACTCTACCCTCCTGCATCAATACACATTCGATCCCAACTCTCGAAGCATCACTATATAAAGTACAAGAACCTGAAGTTGATGGCAAAACCAATACTGGAGCTGTGGTCAAAGCTGTCTTGAGCTTCTGAAAACTCTCCTCGCACTCGTTCGACCATACAAATGGAGCACCCTTCTATGTCGACTTGGTCAAGGGCGATGCAATAGAGGAAAATCCCTAAACAAACCGACGATAATAACATCCCAAACCAAGGAAACTACGAATCTCTGTGGATGAGATCGGTCTAGGCAAACTCTAAAATGCCTCTATGTTCTTCGGGTCAACCTGAATACACTCGATGGACACCATGTGCCCCAAGAAAGCAACTGAACTGAGCCAGAACTCACACTTGGAGAACTTTGCATAAATTTTCTCCTCCCTCAATCTCTACAATACAACTTGCAAACGCTATGCGTGCTCCTCCTGGCTACGCGAGTACACCAGAATATCATCAATAAAAACAATAACGAACGAATCTAGATAAGGCCAAAATACATTGTTCATCAAATGCATGAATGTTGTTGGGGCATTAGTCAGCCCAAAAGACATAACAAGTAACTCATAATGCCTATATCTAGTCATAAAAGCACTCTTAATAATATCTGAATCCCTGATCTTCAACTGGTGATAGCCCGAATGGAGATCAATCTTGGAGAACACCCTCGATCCCTAAAGCTAGTCAAACAAATCATCAATGCGAGGCAGGGGATACTTTTTCTTTACTGTCACTTTGTTCAATTGCTTGTAGTCAATGCACATCCTCATGGTTCTATCCTTCTTCTTCAGAAACAAAACTGGTGCACCCCACGGTGACACACTAGGCCGAATGAACCCCTTATCTAGGAGTTCCTGAAGTTGATCCTTCAATTCTTTCAACTCCGCTGGTGTCATACGATATGGCGGAATGGAAATGGGCTGAGTGCCCAGCACCACGTCAATACCAAAATCAATATACCTGTCCGGTGGTATGCCCGGCAGGTCTGTAGGAAATACATCAGGAAACTCCCTCACAATTGGGACAGAATCAATGGTAGGAGTCTCGGCTCCAACATCCCTCACAAACGCCAAATATGAAAGGCAAGCCTTGCCAACCATACGCTGGGCTTTTAAGAATGAAATCACCCTGCTAGGAACATAATCAGTCACACCACACAACTCGATCCACGATACACCCGGTATAGCCAACGTGATTGTCTTAGCATGACAATCTAGAATAGTATGACATGGAGATAACCAGTCCATGCCCAAAATAACATCAAAATCCACCATGCTCAATAGCAATAGATCAACTCGGGTCTCTAGACCTCCAATAGTCACCAAACATGACCAATACACATGGTCTACTACAATAGTATCATCCACAGGGGTAGATACATGAACAGGTAAAGCAAGACACCTCGGGACATACCCAAATGATGAGCAAAATATGAGGAGAAATAAGAATAGGTGGAACCAGGTTCAATTAAGACTGAGGCATCGCTGTGGCAGACTGAAATAATACCTTTAATAACAGCATTTGAAGCAATAGCATCTGTCCTGCCCTGAAGAGCCTAAAACGAGCCTGACCATCGCCTAATCATCCTGCACCTCTAGTGCGACCCCCGGCAGGTGCTGAAGAAACTGGACCAGAAGACGAGGGTTGACCCCTCTGCTGAGATGAGCTAGCAGTACGACGAGGACACAGCCTCCACATATGCCAAAACTCTCCAAACTCATAACAACTCCCAAGTGATGGAGAATGGGACTAAAGGGAACCCCTCGCGCCAGAGTGACTAGCTGATGCACTCGGCCTAGAAGAACCCTAAACAGACGGGGCTCGAGATGAACTCTGTGCTGGAGGAGCACTGAGTGAAGGTTGAATCTGCTGAGAACCATGATAACCACGACCTGAAAATGCCCCATGACACTCGGGAGGGGCCGACTGAGCGGGTCTGAAAGAACGACCCCTACCCTACAGGAACTGGCCCCTCGAAAAATCGCCACTGTAACTATAAAAACCTCGAGGCCTTTTGGCCTACCTCTCCTCTCGATCGTGGCAGTGAACCACCTCAATCTCCCGAGCTATATCAACCACCTCCTCGAATGAAGCACCCAATACTCTCTCCCTAGTAATAAAAACATGGAGATGGTGGTTAAGGCCATCAACAAATCTCCTGATCCGCTCACGATCCGACAGAACCATCCAGACGGCATGGCGAGCCAACTCTGAAAACCTCATCTCATACTGAGACACAGTCATATCTCCCTGTCAAAGCCACTCAAACTGCGTACGTAGCTCCTCTCTATAGAACAGCGATACCTACTTCTCCAAGAAGAGAGTGGAGAACTCCTGCCAAGTCAAAGGTGTTGCACCAGCCGGCCTACGCCTCTCTTACGCCTCCCACCAAGTGAAGGCAGACCTAGTGAACTTAAAGGTTGTGAATGCCACACCACTAGACTCAAGAATCCCCGTTGTACGGAGCATATGCTGACACCTGTCAAGAAAACCCTGGGCATCCTCGCCCTCAGTACCACTGAATGTCAGAGACTGGAGTCTACCAAACCTCTCGAGGTGATGCTGCTCATCCTCAGGCATAGCTGGAACCCTGAACTCCCGCAATTGTGCAACTGGCTGAGCTGGAGGGGCCTCTGTAGTCTGTAATCCCTGCACTATCTGCTCAGGGGTGCGAAAAGCGGGGGTCAGATTGCCTCCCCCAGCCTGCGAAGTAGCTTCTGCTGTGGTGGCTGAAACTGCCTGAGCCAGGCCGGTGCAAACTGTCAAAATATAATCCAAAGTCTCCTGAAGACTCGGAATCATAATGGGCACAGCTGGTGTCTGAACTGGTGTTGTTGGAGCCTGGGCCTGAGCTGGGGCAACTGGAGGATCCACAGGTGCTACTCCTGCTGCTCTATCTCTGCCATGACCACGACCACAACTGCGTCCACGGCCTCTGGTGGCCTCAGTGGGTGGTGCTGGTGGTCGTTCGTCACACACGATAGCTCGTGTCCTCACCATCTGTGAGAGGATAGAATAAAGAGAATTTAGTACTCGGATCAACAAGTTCGTACTACAAGAATTTCAAGAATGTGAAGTTTTCCTAAAGGTTCTACAACCTCCCGAGGATAAGTACAGACGTCTCCATACCGATCCGCGAGACTCTACTAAACCAGCTCATGACTCACTAGACCTTATAATCTAGGCTCTGATACCAACTTGTCACGGCCCAATTCCCAAACCCGGGCATGATGGCGCCTCTCGTGAAGACAAGGCCAACCAGAACAAGACAAACACCTCTTATAACAATTAATTAACATTAACAAAACCAAAACACGTGTAAAACAGTTATCAATGCGAAAACAGCTATAATAGCGGAGGATACTATCCTGATACAGCCCAAACTGGGTGTCACATGTCATGAGCTATTACTGAATTTATTATAAGTCTACGAAATAAAATATCTGATACAATAGTCTGAAGGAACTCAAATGACATAAAATAGGGGAGACAAGGGGCTGTGGACGTCAACAGCTACCTTGTCACTCCAACTCGCTACCTGGTCTGAAAAGAATCAATGCTCAAGTGCAAACTCTACTATGCCTGTATTTGCACGCATGGTGCACGGAGTAATGTGAGTACTCCGACCCAGTGAGTAAAAATAATAACTAATAACCGAAGGCATGAAAACACGTAAATGCACAAGGCAATTCTATATCAGGCAGTAAATCAGTTAAACAGTAAAAACAGTAAAGAGTCAATGAAATCTCCTTTTAAAAACCGGTAAATCAGGTAAAATAACAAATAAATAGTGAGTAGAAATATGACCCTCGGGCACAGTATCAATCGCTCAAAACGGTATCAGCCCCTCGAGCATAGGATCAGTCACTCAGCATAATACCAGCTTCCGGGCTTACTCTCATATCAAATGGGTACACGCGCTCACTGTGGGTGTGCAGACTCCGGAGGGGCCCCTTACGGACCAAGCGCTTTATCAACATAAGTCCTGAAAGCCTTCTCACATCGCTCATAAGTCTTTAAAGCCTCCTCACATCACTCACAAGGCCGGAAAGCCTCCTCACATCACTCACAAGGCCTAAAAGCCTCCTCACATCACTCACATGGCCTGAAAGCTTCATCATATCACTCCAGCCACCTCGTGGCATATAAATGTATCGCAGGCCCTCGGCCTAACTCAGTCTAGAAAACATCATAAGCCCTTTGGATATCAATAAAATAGTAGTGCTCAGACCCAACAATAGTGGAAATATCATTTAAATCTCAAATTCAACTAAAGCGACTGAGTTTGTGAAACAGTATAATTAACAGGACTGAGTTCAAGTAGTATATCAAATAGTGAGGAAAGAGTGATAAAAATCCATGAAGGATTCAAATAGTCGGCATTAAGCCCACAATATAGCAATAAGCCCAAATCATGATGGTAATAACACATCTCAGTCAAATATGCGGTAAAATATCAAACGGGACGGACCAAGTCACAATCCCCATTAGTAAATAACCCCGCGCTCGCCATTAAGCACATATTTCACCTCAACATAGCACTACATTGTGCAAATCTGAGTTCTCAAACCCTCGGGATATCCTTTACTATAATTACTCACCTCAAGCCGGTCAGGATTCTAGCTCGCTATGCCCTTGTATCTCAAATCGGTTTCCTCACGCGTCGAATTTGATCAAAACCACAACGAATACATCACAATAGGCTAAGGGAACATAACCCAATCAAAAAGAATCAAAAAACATCAAAAATCACAAAATATGCAAAACCCGAGCCCCGGGCCCATTTCTCGAATTCCAGAAAATTTTACATCAACGGGTTCCTTATGTCGCCACGAGTCTATACATATCAAGAACTCCCAAATCCAAGCTCAAATGACCTATTAAAACCCAATTTGAAATATCAAAACTCAAACCATAGTTCTTCCCCCTTTATGATGAATTTTCATAAATTTCTAGGTTGATTCTACCATTAAATAATGTATTTAGGTCATAGCACTCACTTCCAATCAATCCCAGTCGAAATCCCCTTCAATTCTCGTCCAAAAGCTCTTAAGGATGCTCAAAAATGGAGGAAAAGTACCTTAACTTGCGGATGAAATAATATTTTAAAACCCTTCTGCCCAGACCTTTTTTTGCTTCTACGCATATGCGGTTTCTGTTTCTACGGAATTCTTCCTCTTCTGCGATGCTTCACGATTCGCCAAAAATCGCTTTTGTCATCACAATTCGCACCTGCGGACTCCGCTTCTGCTGTCAACCATCCGCTTCTGCGTAAACTCCACAATACCAAAAATCCGCACCTGCGATACCCTTTTTGCATTTGCGGAACCGAATCTGCGGCCCCTTTTCCGCAGATGCGGATATATCAGAATCGGCAAACTTCAAAAATGCTACAAGTCCAAAATCCATCCCGATGGCCATCCGAAATCACCCCGAGGCCCCCGGGACCTCAACCAAAAGTGCCAACCCATCCTAAAAATCATTCAAACTTGATCCAATCATCAAAACACCACAAATAATACCAAAACCATCAAATTACATCAGATTCAAGCCTAAGCTCTTCTAAAACTTCCGAAATACGCATTTGATCAAAAACCTGACCAAAACACCTCCGAATGACCTGAAATTTTGCACACACATCCCAAATTACCTAATGAAGCTATACCAACTCTCGGAATTCCATTCCGAGCCTCGGATCAAAATCTCACCTATCAACCGGAATTCGCCAAAATACTAACTTCGCCAATTTAGGCCTAATTCTACACCGGACCTCCAAAATAAATTCCGATCATGCTCCTAAGCCACAACTCATCCCCTGAAGTTAATCGAATCACAGGAAATCACATTCGAGCCCTCTAACTCATAAGTTAACATGCGGTTGACTTTTCCAAACCAAACCTTCCTTAAAGAGACTAAGTGTCTCATTTCCTACCAAAACCTCTCCGAACCAACTCGATCACATGAGATATGGATAATGAAGCTTAAAGAAGCTAAAAATAGGGAAAACGAAGTGGTAACTCACGTGACAACGGGTCGGGCCGTCACATTTTGGAAGGGGTATAATGGTCATATTATTACGGATTTTTTGTTAGTTGGTTACGAAATCAATAATTTTTAAAAATAGGGTATAGGTTAAACGGTGGCATAAATATGGGGTATGGCTGCAAATCGCCCAGTGGAGTGCAATTTTCAAAAAATAGCATGAGCTAGTGAATTTTTGGATTTATAATTAAAATATAGCCAGCTGTCACGATCCAAAACTTACTAGTTATGATGTACCTAACTTGATCCGCTAGGTAAACTAACTAACAGTCAATACTGTGAGCACATGATTTTTGCCCTAAGCAAACTATTCCTAAAAATCCAAACAAAATGATTTTTTTTTAAATATTTGTGGCATTTTTGTGTTAATTAGTTGCATAATAATTCATAAAAAATATACAAAAATATGCATATGCATTAGGATTTTAATTTTGCAATTTTGGTATTGATACATTTTGAGAACAAATTAAAGAAAAATCAAAAATAGCATTTTATGTTTTTAATCGAAAATTACCATAAAGGTAGAAATTAATTAGTTAACAATTTATTAAAATAAAAAAAAATAAATGCAAAGGAAATACAAAAGAAAATAATAATACAAAAGGAAATAAACAAAAAATACAAAAGAAATAAAATACAAAATACAAATACAGAAAAATACAAAAAATAAATAATACAATACAAATACACAAATAATTTGGGCTAATACAAGAATTATATTAAAATCAGTAGCCCAAAAACAAAATACCCCAGCCCAATTGATCCAGGCCCAAAGGGGGAAATACCCGGTTGCCTATAAATGTAAAAGAGATCTGGATCGTTGAATTACTTGATCAAACGGTCATGTTACACGAACCGTCAAAAATAGAAAAGACGACGTATTGAGTCGTCAATCCTGGCCATTCATTTGTTTGATCTAACGGACGAGAGTGGATTTTTAATTAATTAAACGACGTCGTATAGGCGTCAATCCATCTCAACCGTTAATTGGTTTTAATCTAACGATCTGTGATCATCCGTAGGTTTTAAATATACAAAAACATTATATCCTATTCATTTCATCTTCCCCCCCCCCCCAAATCACGAACCCTAGCCGCCACCCTTCTCTTTCAATATCTCGCCGGAACCCTCGCCGGCGGGAGACGTAACCACCTCCGATGGCTTCGCCATTAACACCTTAAAAAGCCCTGAATCTCCTCTCCCCACCCCCATAACTCCTTTCCCTCGAATCAAGCCTGAACTTTTTGAATATCAGATTAAGTGTCGCCGGAACCCTACTCCGGCGAACACAACCTGTGCCAGTGCTTTCACCCTTAACACCCTAGATAGCCCTCAGCCTCCTTATTACACCCCTCTAACCCGTTTGTCTCGAATAAAAC